>JAPXFY010005511.1:0-14830 GCA_030674185.1 Monoplex corrugatus
AAATTTTGACAGACAGGGCCCGACAGACAGATAGATAGAAAGACAGATAAAATTTGATAGAAAAGATAGATAGATTGAAAAGATAAAATAAATTTGATAGATAATAAAAAAAAAGATTATAGATAAAAAATTTAAAAAAGATAGAAAGATAACAGATAAAAAAGATAAGATAATAGATAGATGACCCGACAGACAGACAGATAGATAGATAGATTTGACAGACGACAGACAGAAAGGGTAGGTAGGTAGAAAGATAGATAATAGTAAGAAAGAAAAGAAAAGATAGATGATAGACAGACAGACAAAAGATAATAATAGAAAAGATAGATAGACAGACAAAATAGATAGATAGATAGATAGATAGATGATAGATAGACAGACAGATAGATAGATAGGGGAGATAGAAAAGATTTGATAGACCCGACAGACAATAGATGAAAAACAGACAGATAGATAGATAGATAAAAAGATAGACAATAGATTTTGAAAGATAAATAGATAGATAGACAACAAAAGATAAAACAGACCCGACAGACAAAACAGATAGATAGATAGAAAGAAAACAGACAGATAGATAGATAGATAGGGTTTGGCAGAAAAATAATAGATAGATTTGATAGATAGATAGATAAAAAATAAATAGATAGATAGATGAAGATAAATAATAGATAGAAAGACAATAGATAGATAAAATAGGAAAAGACAATAGATAGACAAATTATAGACAATAGATAGATAATAGGGCAGATAGACAGACAGACAGACAGATAGACAAACAACATATAGATAGATTAGATAGATAATAGGTAGGTAGGTAGGTAAGTACCCTAGAAAAAAAAGATAGACAGACAGACAGACAACAGATTTAAAAGATAGATAGACCAGATAGGGGCAATAGATTTTAAAAGGGTAGATATATAGAAGATAGATAGACAGACGACAGACAAATAGATAGATAATAGATAGAAAGATAGATAGATAGATAGATAATAGATAGAAAATAGATAATAGACAATAGATAGACAGAAAAGATAGATAACCCGGCAGACAGATGATAGATAGATAGATAGACAGATAGGGTAGACAGAATAGATAGAAATAAAAAGATAGAAAAGACAATAAGATTTAGATAGATGATAGACAGAAAAGATAATAGATAGATAAAACAGGGCAGACAGACAGACAGATAATAAAGACAGACAAACAATAGAAAATAGAAAGGGTAGACAGAAAAAATAGAACCCGACAGACAGACAGATAGATAGGTAGGGAGATAGAAAAATAGATAAGACAGAGAGATAGATAGAAGAAAAACAGACAGACGATAGATAGATAAAATAGATGATGACAGACAGATAGATAGATAGATAGATGAAAGACAGATAAATAGATAGGTTTTAAAAGATAGATGATTTTGATAGATAGACAGACAGACAGACAGATTTGAAAAGAAAGACAGACAGATAGATAGATAGATAGACAGATAACAGAAAGATTTAAAATAGAAAAATAATAGATAAAACAGGGCAGATAGAAAAACAGACAACAGCAGACAGATAGATAGATAGATAATGACAGACAGAAAGATAGATTTGATAGGGTAATAGGCAAAAACAGATAGATTTGAAAGATGATAATAAATAAAATAAATAAATAGAAAGATAGATAGATTTAAAAAGATTTGATAGAAAAGGGCAGATTTGATAGATAGATAGATAAAAAATAGACAGATTTGATAGACAGATAGATAGACAGATAGAAAGATAGATAGACAAAAGACAGACAAAACAGACAATAACAGACAGACATATAGATAGATAGATTTGATAGATAAAATAGATAGATGGAAAAGATAATAAAATGATAGATGGATAGATGATAGATAGATAGGGGTAGACAAAAAAAAGACAGAAAAATATAGAAAGATAAACAGACAGATAGATACATAGAAATTTTGATAGATAGATAGAAAAGATAGATAGACAACAGACAGACAATAAAAAGAAAGATAGATAATAGATAGATAACAGACAAAACAGATAGATAAAAAAGATAGATAGACAGATAGATATAAAGAAGACAGACAGAAAGAAAAGATAGATAGAAAAAAGAATAATAGGAAAGGGAGGTAGGGAGATAGATAATAGATAGGGCAGACAGCTAGACAGACAGACAGATAATAGATAAAACAGATAGAATATAGAAAAGATAGAAAAATTGGGCAGAAAAAGACAGATAGATAGATAAATTTGATAATAATAAAAGATAGGTTTTGGGAGGTAGGTAGATACAAAAAAATAGGGTAGATAGACCGACAAAACAGGGCAGACCCGATAATAGATAGGAAAACAGAAAGAAAAGATAGAAAAGATAATAAAAATAAAGACAGACAGACAGACAGAATAAAAAATAGATAGAAAAAAATATAAAATAGATAGATAGAACCCGATAGATAGACAGATAGATAGATAAATAGATAGATAGGGCCCGATAGATTTAATAGATTTGATAACAGATAATAGATAGAATAGATAGATTGATAACAGGCCCGACAGGGCCAACAGAAAAGATAGACAGACAGGAAAAGATAGATAGAAAAATAGATAGATAGAAAAGGAAAAAAGAAAAGACAAAAGGGCAAAACAGATAGATAGATAGATAGATAGAATTAAGAATAGATTAGATAATATATAGATAAAATAAAAGAAAAGATAGATAGATAGATAGGAAAAAAAAAAAAAAATTGCAGACAATTTGGAATGGCCTTTATTTTGGGGTTTGTTTTAAGGGATTCGTCCCTGCTTAGCAATTCCCTTTTCCCCCCACCCAATTTTTAAACCCCAATATTTATTACGCATGGAATGTAAAGGAAAAAAAACTCGTAAAAAAATTAAAAAATTTAACAAAATTTTTTAAAAGCTTTCAGTTTCATTTTTAAATTTCTGAAGATTCGTTTTTCTTTTTCCCCCTTCGGAACGAATTCCATATGCCCTTAACGTCTCCCGGTGCCACGTGTATGGGGGATCGTGGCCATTTTTTCCCCCTTTAAGCCTGCCCCATAAAAACCCCTGACTTGGGCCCGGTCCGAGACCCTACCCAGCCTATGTTTTTTCCTAGTCTATTTTTAAATTTTGGGATCGCATCAGGGCCCAAATTTCTTGAAAAATCTTTTGGGAAAAAGTAAAAAGCGTTGGTTCTTTAAATCTTAAACTTTGAAAAAAAAAAGGACCATATACAAAAAGTAAAAAAAAATAATTAAAAATCTGAATCACAACACAACTACCCACTCTGTAAAAAATCGTCCCAAAAATTTTTTTAAAAAAATCCCTTTGCTTTTTAATTAAAAATTTTCATGATTTCCGGGCCTTTTAAATACTGTAAAATTAAAAATTTAAAAAATTGTTAATTTTTATTATTTAATATTTACCATTTTATTTTTGAATTTAATGTATAATAAATTGATGTTTTTTTGGGGTTTTTTTTTTTGTTAAAATTTTTGTTTTTTAAAAATTTATTATTTTTTTATTATTTTTTTTTATTTTATTGTTTTGTTTTTTTGTTTTTTTTTTGTTTTTGTTAAATTTTTTTTTTAAAAGTTAATTTTTTTTTAATTGTTACATTTTATATTTTAATTTATTTAATTTTTTATGATAGAATGAAGATAATCTTATTTATTTGTTGGTTATCTTAACAAATTGTTGTGTTTTGCATATTATCTTTAATTTTTATTATATAATTTATATTTTTTTATCTATATTGTTGTTTTGTTGATTTAAAAAGTTTGTATTTAAATGTTGTGTTATAAATTTTTTTGGTTTTTTGAAAAAATTAATTTTTTATAATTTTTTCACAATTTAAATCAATTAATTTTTATTTTTTAAAAAAAATCCTTGGGGTGAATGGCAAACCAAAAAGGGAAATTTTAAAACAACAAAAAAACCTTTTGGGCTTTTCCCAAAGAAACAATTTTTTTCGCAAAAAACAATAAAAACACACACACAAAAAAACAAAAACAAAAAAAAGGTTTTAAAAAAAACTTTTCACCAAAACACAAAATAACAAAATTACACCAAAAGGGCTAAAAATTTTAACCAAAACAAAGGGAAAAAAACAACACTTAACCAACCAACAAACAAAAAAATTTGGAAAAACAACAACAATACACAATGGGGAAAAAAAAAAAACACTTTTACACAAAATAAAAAAAAGAGAAAACCACCAACCAGAAAAAAAAATTTTAAACACTTAAAACAACAAAAAGACACCAAAAAAGGGATAGTTTTAATACAACCCAACCAACACACTTAAAAATTTAAATTAGAGAAAAATATAAATTAAATAAATAAAAAGGGGGATAAAAACAAACAAAACAAAAAAAGGTTAAAATTTAACCAAATTTTAACTTTTAAAAAACAAAACAAAAAAAAAAAATAAACAACAAAAAACTCGAAAAAAACCAGAACCCCACATAAAGCACAAGCGAACAACCACACAACAGGGCACCAACACAGATACACACACACACACACACAACACACAACCACAAAACAACACACACAAACACACACACACACACACACACACAGAAAAACCAACTTTTTTTAACCCTTAACACCAAAAACACACAAAACCCAAAAATTTCCACAAACTACCCCCCCAAAACCCCATACCCTCAACCCCCCTACCCCACAAACCCCCACCTTACAAACCAAAAATCCAAAAAAACTACCCCACACTCAACTAACACAAACACACAAAAAAAAAAAATCCCAAAAAAACCCCCAAGCCCAATCCACACACCCCCCCCCACCACCAAAAAACCAAAAACCCCTACCTTTTCCCCCAAACTCCCCACCCCCACCCCACCAACGAAAAAAGTCCCCCCAAAAATTTCCCCCTGGGCTACCGGGCTCTCTTCCCCCAGCTTTCCCAAACCACCAAAAAAAAAACCCCCCCTCATAAAACCAAAATTTTGGCCGTTTTTTTTCCAAAATTTCCCCAAACAACAACGGCCCCCCACAAGACCCCGGGCGCCCAAAAACCCAACATTCTTCTTTAAAACCAACCCTCCCAACAATCCCCTTTACACAAAATCAAAAAAAAAATTATTTTCCCCCCCAAACCCCATTTTCCCTCAAGCCGTAAAAATAAAAAAACGGGGGAAAAAAGGCCTAACACTATAAAACCCTTTTAAAACCAAGGGGAAAACCCAAAATTTTTCCCCAAAACTACAAAAGCTTTTTACATTTAAAAAAAAAACAAAAAAAACGCTTAAAATTTCAAAATCACCAAAACTTTCCAAAATTCTTTTCTACCACAGGTTACTTTAAAAAACAAAAAAACAAAATTTTTCTTTCCGCGAAAAGGAAAAAATGCCAAAAGATTAATAAACAAAAAAAAAAAGGGGGGGAAAAAAAACAAAAAAAAATAAAACAAAAACAAAACACCCAGATAGCCCTCAGTCCCCTTTTTCAGCCCCCAAGTGTTTTTTCGACTATGAGATTTAAGATGTTTTTCTTGGGGGGCGGGCCCAAAAAATGATTTACAATCATTTATTTTTTTAAATTTTTTATCGTTTCTTTAAATTTCCCCATTTATCAGTTTACAAAAATTCACACCTTTTACGGTTTTGAAATTTTTTCCCCATTTTGAGGACAAATTTTGGAAAGGGTTTAAATATAACATTTATTTTTTTTAAAAAACGAAAACAAAAAAAACAAAACAAAATCAAACACACCCCCACAAAAGTGATCCACATTTTAATGCCATAAAATAGGACAAATATGGGATCAAAAAAAAACATAAAATCCCCCCAGCAAAATAACACAAATGGCACAACCTTGAACAGGTTAATAAGTTTAAATCCTTGGAACTCATTCACAGGGGCAGATCACATGGGAAATCCGAGAATCGGCCAAGCCAAACAGCATTCAAGAAATGACAACATTTTACTTCCCAACAAATGCCTATAAATTAAAAATCAAAAGAAAACCTTGAATGTTATATAAACCAATACTTTTTAGGGATGCGAGGCGGGGGACAGTCACAACAAAGCCGACAATATTGACAGCCGAGAGTTTTCAAGAAAATTTTAAGTTCCCAGGGACAGAAAAAAAAAACAAACGAACGTCTTGATGGGGCGCCAAGTAATCACAATAAGGAAATTGGAAAAGACGGCAACATTTATGGGCCATTTTATGGGGAAGGGGGGATTTGGACACCGGGTCAAAGGGGAAAGGTGGAGGAAAGAGCACCAGGGACCCTAGAGAATGCGGACAGACTTCAGAGTGGCAGGGAGAGGAGGGGGGAGAGATGCGGGGGGCAACGAGAGATAAGATTTGGGAAGCCCAGGGTCCCCAAACGCCATGGGGCAGGGCCCCGATGATAAGGTTTATGATGTGAAATGAATATATATGATATATGATAGATGATGAGGAAAAAAATGGGGGGGAAAAGAAAAAGGGAGAAAAAATGGAAAAAAAAACAACGAAAGACTGACAAAAAACCCTGACATTTAAAAATAAAGAAACAAAAACAAAAAAAAAAAAAAACAGAAAACCCCCACATCAACAACTAAACGAAAACAAAACACAAAGCACGGGTACACAGTTACCCCAAAAAGGGACTTGCGGGGTGGCTGGGGACAACAGGGGGGGAGTTAATGTACTTGCAGCGACAAGGGATAGTTTCGATGAGGGCCATGACGAAAACCCCAAAGGGGGCAGGGCCTTATGAGGATAGGATGATAGATTATGATGATGAGGATAGTTATTTCCATGTATAATGGGGGTTTGCAATTTTCCCTTTTGGGCCTGTTTTTTTTCCCCTTGAAAAATGTTGCCATATAAATAATAAAAAACAACCAAAAAAAAAAAAACCAAACACCCCACACACACAACACACATACACCACATTTTTAACACACAGACCATTCACACACCACACACTCACACACAAAACCACACACACTCTCTCTCTCTCTCTCTCCCCCCTCCCCCTCTCGCACACCACACACAAACCCACCACACACACACCAAACCACACACAAAAACCATACACACAAAACACCAAACACACACACACATCACACAAACAACACCGCACAACACAAACACACACACACCCCCCACCTCCCCACACACACACACACACCGCCACACAAACCCCAACACACAACACACACAAAAAACACACACAACGCAAACCCACCAAAAAAACAACACAACATAAAACCCCCAACATACACACACACACTTTCCACCAAAAACCCCACACCACACATACCACACACAAACACACACACACACAAACACGCCGCGCACCACACACAACACAAACCACACTCCACACACCACACACAACACCACAAAACACACAACACACAAACACAAACAAAACACCACACCACACCACACACACAAACACACACAACCACACACCACACACACACAACACACACACAACACCACACACCACACAACACCCCCACACACACACACACACCACACAAACATATCATCAACTGCAAAAAAAATTTTCCCCGGAAAAAACCCCCGTTTCGGAAGGGGGGCAGGACGTTTTTTTTTTTTTTTTTTTTTTTTTTTTTTTTTTTTTTTTTTTTTTTTTTTTTTTTTTTTTTTTTTTTTTAAATTTTTTTTTTTTTTTTTTTTTTTTTTTTTTTTTTAAATTTTTTTTTTTTTTTTTTTTTTTTTTTTTTTTTTTTTTTTTTTTTTTTTTTTTTTTTTTTTTTTTTTTTTTTTTTTTTTTTTTTTTAATTTTTTTTTTTTTAGACACAATTTTTTTCCCGGGAAATCGGATGATATTTCCATCGAACACACACTCCCCGTATACTGGCCCCCCCTTTTTTTTTTCCTTTATGCATGAAAATTATTTCCCTCAAGGGTTTGCCAATTAACCTTTTACTCCCCCCCCTCCCCGGCAATTCCCCTGTCATCATGCTAAGCAAAGCAAAACAAACCCCTTTGATTCCCTCACCCTTCCACTATTTCCCTGCGGGAACGGTAGGTATATAGAATAAAAGGGGTTAAATTTTTTCCATTGGGTGAAAGGGATGTGAGAGTCAAAGGGGTTAAATGGGGCCTCCTATAAGCAACTTCGCCCCATGGGGATGAGGTGATGATAGAGTCCCTAAACTGGATGGCCCCCTGCTTTTGGGATAAACACCATACCCTTAAATTTTTGACCCCCACACCCGTCCACCCGCATCCTGAAATTAAACCCATCTCAAACAAACAAAAACAAACCCTTTGTTTCCCTTTCAAGAACTGGTAAAAGATGAGGGGGTCAAAGGGTTGATTTTTTTGCTTTGGTGGATAGGGTAGGGGGGCCAAAGGGGTTTAAAAAAAAACAAACAAAAAAAAAACCCCCGGGGCAAACAAATTTTTCCGGGGACCACGCAAAAGGGGTCAAAAATCACCCTTAAACCAAAAGGGGGCCAAAACTAATTCGTTCAGAAAGCAGAATTTAAATCATATTGCTTAACCCCCCAGCCGACTTCTAGACCATATCGGGGCCAAACCCACTCAAAAAACGAAAGGGACGGTTAAAATAAAAAACAACATTAAAAAAAAAAACATCTCACCTTTAAACCTTCCCAATCAAAAAATTTTGATTAAAGAAAAAAAAAAAAACAACGTAAAATCAATCAGCAAATTATTGATCTCTTTAAAAAAAAAGAAAACGGGAAAATTGCATCAGGAAGGGGGCCTTTCGAGGTTTTTTAAGGGGTCCCCCTCAGGCTTTTTTTCTCACACGTCAATCCCACAACAAGGGGAAGGGGGTCGATCTCAACGGGTCACACACGGCACACGCGGGGTTTTCTTCATTTTTTTTGAAAGGAACAAGGGAAACAAAATTCCCCCAAAGGGCAGGACCCTATCGCCACTTTAAAAAACTATGATATATGAACGATGATGACAGACGCGGCGTACGACGACAATGATGACAGACGACACAACCGATGAGTTTAATCAATCAAAAATATTTTTTTCCAAAAGAATATGGAAAAATCACAGTGTCACGAATACCATAAAAACAATTTTGATTAAAAAAACAAACACAATAAAAGATATATTTAAAAACTAGGGTTTCTGTACTGAACAAAGAATCTTAAACCCTTTACACATGCTCATTCCATTTGTACACCACACACCCCAAAAACACACACACACATGTCCTCACAAAACACACACTATTTTGCCCACGCACACACACACACACACCACCCACAACACACAACAACACACACAACAACACATACCAACAACCCCCATACTCACGTACACACATTCTCAAACATACACACACATTTCAACACCACTTCCCACACAAGCATGTGCACTCGCGCCACCCCTACCTAATCGTATACATTTTTTCGTTTTTAACATTAACCCAAGAAAAACTGGTTTTTTTTTTTTATTGGAAAGAATATGCTACACAGACTCAACAGACACACACCCTCTCTCCTGTTCACACCGCGCGCCGCCCCCACACACACACCACCCAACCCACACAAACACCACCCACACACACACAACCCCCCAAAACCACACACACACACACACATGTTGATGATGATATTTGGGTTTTCTTTTTCTTGACTATAAACCTTGACCTTCTACCCGGGGGGGGCGACGGGGTTTGGGAAACTTTGCACACAAAGCTCTTCTTTTCCCCATACTTTACAGGTAAAGAACACATTCCCCCCTCCCCCCCCCCCCCCCCCCCCCCCCACAACAACCATGTGAGGGTTTATCCCGAAAAAAAGAGAAAAAAGACATAACCAAATGGGGCAACTCTGGAGAGCAGCCTGGAAAAAAAAGAACTTTTTAAAACACTCTTGCAACCAATCATCGAATGACTGAATAGTTGGGGAAAAAAACCCCCAAACATGTTTTTTAAAGGGCCACATTTAAATTTTTTTTTAAGCGAAAAAAACTTAAAACGCGAAAAAAAAAAAGAGAGGAAAAAAACCAACATTTTTAAAATTTTTTACTTAAAATTTTTTTAAGCGAAAGAGTAATACAACACAAAAAAGAAAAAAAAAAAAACGTACACATTTTAAAATTTGTTTAAAACAAAAAAATGGGGGGTTCGTTGGTTGTTTGGGTGTTTTTTTTTATCATCAACTTATCACATAATATCACATCATCATATCACTCTCATCATGAATATCATCATCTTCCCCTCATGAAAACAGGAGACAAACAAAATACGATAATGGGGGGCCACCCTAAAAAACAACTTTTATACCTTTAAAAAAAATAAACTTGTTTTCCTCCCTTGGATATCTTTCTTAAATTTTTTCCCCCGGGTTCAAAATTTTTATACGGCGCATGGTCAGGTGGGTTTTAAACGCCAACTTCCATCAGAAGGTTGGGTTGAACCGGCGGACCTCCCCCTGGTGGTAAAGGGGGGAAAATCTTACCCACTCCCAGGCAAAAAAGTAGCAGGTGGGTCTGTTAGTCTTAAAACCCTTTATGCTATATACTTTCCACCACGAAATGAGCACTTTTCCACTTCACAGTTTGCACTTTTTTATTCTTTAAATTACATTAAAGCTCTTTTTAATGGTAAAACCATTTTTAAATCGGCGATAAATACCTAGGGCAGCCTTTCCAAACATGGCACCTTCCAAACACTGTTTTGAGAAAATCTAAAAACGAAAGTGAAATTCAGCATCACTGTTTTTGGGGAGGTAATGCAAACAGCTTTTTCACAAAAAAACCACAATATCTAATTATTGAATGTAGAATTTAGGAAAGGTTCCGCATCCCTAAAATCGCCAACTCCTAACGAGCCCACACCCCTCTCCTTTTTTGCCCCCTTGCTCAAACGCTGCCCGGACAAGGACTCATTCCGTGATTAAGGGCCATTGATGGGACCCCTTCCGCCAAAACACTGTCATGGGGTCATGAAACTGTTGCTTTGCTCAGTACGAATTAAGTGTTTTATGGCCGACCACCCTTTTAAAGAATTTTGAGCACATTGAAAAAAAAAACCGAGAAAAAAAAAAACCCAGACCGGGGCAAATTCTACAGAAAAGATGAATTTCCCAGAAAAAAATTTGGGATTGAAAAAAACGTCCCAAAAAAAAATTTTTGACACCGAAAAATCCCCAAAGATATTAAAAGTAATTTTTAGCACTTCCAAAAAAACGGGGGCCCATAAATGCGAACCCATTCGCACAATCAGCTTAGGGGTCATTTTAAAAAAAAACCTTAAAAATTCATGAGAGGACAAAAATAGAACAAAAGAAAATATGAATACAGTGGGATTTTGTGGAAGGGGAAAGGAACATCGAAGCCTATACATCCTAAGAACTATCACAGAGAGGTCAATCGATTGAATAAGACAATTTTCTTTATCGTTAAACCAAGGGTTCGATCGGGTTTAAACATGAAGAATTTAACTTCCAACTAGAAAGACCAAAAATTTTTTTGAAAGATCTCCAAAAATCCGAAAATTTCCCGGAACAAAAAACACAATGAAATAAAAAGACATAACTCTTTCCAAAATATCAAAAGAAGGTCAGGGAAGGGTTTTGTTTTTTCCCAATTTTTTTCACTTTACAGCAAACCACATGAGAAACCCCGAAGAAAACCTTGGGGTAAAATGGAGGAAGATAAAAAAACATCGTTACGCGATGACACCGTGCCCAAAATTGGGAAAAAAAGAAAAAAAAAACTTTGAAATTTAATTTGAATAAAAGCAAAAATAAAGGGGTAGCTAAAACAAAAAACAAAGGGTGGGAATCAATTAAAAAAAACGAAAAAAAAAACAAAAAAAAAAAAAATCCTCTATCAAAAAAAACAAATGGCACAAAAATTAGACAGATTTTTAATTTAAAAAAATCTGGAACGTCATCTAACCCGATGGCAGGGGGACACAGAAATACCACAAATTGGGCCCCCAAAACACATTCAAAAAATGGGAAGCATTCTTACCAAAAAAAGCCATCAATTTAAAACAAAAATTACAAGAACCCATACGTTGTAGGGTCATGAAGCGTGGACATCATCACGCAAAGTCGGAACAAAAATTTAACCCAAAATGTGTTTTTAAGAAAAATGTTGGAAAACCTATACGGCAAAAAACAAAGACGTCTTGAAGCAGCGACACAACGATAATTTAAAAAAGAAAATTTGAGAAAAACAAAACATTTATAACATTTTTTTAAGGGAAAGAAAATTGGGGACCTGCACAACAAAAATCTGATGGAAAAAGAAAAAACCAGGTAGACCCAGGGGGGAAAAAAATTGGACGGCTTGCAGGTGGCTGAAACAGAGAGGGTGGGGGATGTACTTGCAGCGACAAGGATGATTTTGTTTGGGGGGCCATGATCGCCAAGCCATGTGCAAGCACATGAAGAACACATGTTTTAAGATGTGATGAGATGGTAGATGATGATGATGAGATGATGAAGAGTTTATGAAGTTGATGATGATGGATGAATGGGGGGGTTCAGCTCTTGTAAAAATTTTTTTTACATGGGACCCTTTTTTTTTTGAAAAAAAATACCAAAAAACTTTTCTCAAGTCGTCTCCCTCGACATAAAAAGGCCCTGTTTGTGGCCCCTTTTCATCAATTTTCCAATCAAACGTTTTAATGTCATCTTCACGGGGGCCTTTCAAGACCTGCCCACACAAATTTGCGCAAGCTTAAAAAGTTTCCGGGTAATTGCCCATCATCGAGTGTAGTGTGTGGGAATTCTTGAGACGCTGGGTTCCCATGGAAAACAAACCCCAACCCAGAAAACCCTGTTTTTATTTTGTGTTTGGTTTTTTTTTGGTTGGTTGGGTTGGTTGGGTTTGGTTTTGGGTTGTTGGGTTTGGGTTGGGTTGGGGTTGTTTTTTGATTGTTTTTGGCTTTTAGTTTTTGGTTGGTTGGTTGGGTTTTTTGGTTTGGGTTGGTTGGTTGTTGGTTGGGTTGGGGTTGGTTTTTGGCTGTTGGTTGGTTTGGGTTGGTTGGTTGTTGGTTGGTTGGTTTTTTGGTTGGGTTTGGTTTTTTGTTTTGGCTGGGTTGGGTTGTTGGGGGTTTTTTTTTTGGCTTTGCTTGGGTTTCTTGGTTGCTTGGTTGCTTTGGGTTCTTAGTTGCTTTTTTGCTTTTCTTGGGTGGTTTTTTTTTGTTGTTTTGTTTGTTTGTTTTTTTTTCTTTCTTACTTTGTGAGTTTGTGTGTTTTGTTTACTTCCTTGATTATTTTTTGTTTTTGTTTGTTTGTTTGTTTGTTTTGTTTTTTTGTTTGTTTGGTTTGTTTGTTCTTTCTTGATTTTTTTGTGTTTGTTTTTCTTTTTTGCTTGATTGTTTGCTTCTTTCTTTCTTTCTTCTTGCTTCTTTTTTTTTTCTTTGTTTCAATTTTCTTTTTACAGAAAAAATAAATTTTAAGTATGGGTTGACCTTTCATTCTTTTATACCAAAAAAAAAGGGAGGTGTTGTAGACATCGGTAAGCTTGGATTTTCTTTAAACACACACAAATCAGTTTTGTACTGCTACGGGGTTGGGGGGAATAAAATGGACTGACTTCACGAAAAAAAAGTAAAAAAAAAAAAAAAAGCTTCTCTTCTTTTAAACACTTTTAAAACTTTTTTTAAAGATATCGGGGAATTTTTGGCAACAAGACGACCCAATCATACAAGTGGTTTCCCCTTTTCCACAACAACGCACACGCTGGCATACACCACATACACCACAAAGCAACATGGGAATTTCACAAACACACACAACAACCAAATCATACACGGAACACAAACACAACCATACATACACCACAAAAATGTTATCTTTTATTTTCACAAACACACACAACCCGGACAAACACATGCAACACTGGCACATACAAAACACACCAACACATCTATCCACATGCCACCACGGGCAGTACACACACAACAAACACATACAAAACCCAAAAAAACACATCAATACACACAGACACACACAATGCTTTCACGCCCACAGACACACACAAACCAAAACAAACATAGACAAATTTCACCATATAAACATACACCAAAACACACTACACACACACACAAAACACACACGTAGCACACATACCACATACATACATACATACAAAATACAACATACATACTACATACATAATACTACATACAAAAAAATACTACATAACTCACACGCACCAATCATTTGTTTCTTTTAGTTTTTTAGTTAGTTATTAGTTAGTTAGTTAGTTAGTTATTAGTTAGTTTTTAGTTTTTGGTTGGTTGGTTTGGTTGGTTGGTTGGTTTTGGGTTGGGTTTGGGTTGGGTTTTTTTTGGTTGTTTTGGGTTGGTTTTGGTTGGTTGGTTGGTGGTTGGGTTTGGTTTTGGGTTTGGGTTTGGTTTTGGTTGGGTTTTTTGTTGGGTTTGGTTTGGGTTTTTTGGTGGTTGGTTGGTTGGGTTTGGGTTGGTTTTGGGGGGGTTGGGTGGTTTTGGGTTGGGTTTGGTGTTTTTTTTGGGGTGGGTTGGTTGTTTTTGTTGGGTTGGGGTGGGGGGTGGTGGTTTTGGTATTTGGGGGTGGGCGGGGGTTGGGGGTGGTGGTGGGGTTAGGGGGTTTTTGGTTTGGGTTCGGGTTTGGGTTTGGGTTTTGGGGTTTGATTGGTTTTGTTTCTCTTCGTGGTTTTTTTTTAGGGTTAAAATTGTAGGTTATTTGGTTTTAGTTTTAGTTATTATTTTAGTTAGAAGACAAACACCACACCACAAAAACACACCAAACACACACACACACACACAACACACACACACACAACACACACACACACACACATACACGCATTTTTCCCTTTTACAAAGAAACAACGAGGAAAAT
>JAPXFY010005512.1:0-14827 GCA_030674185.1 Monoplex corrugatus
TTTTTCCATTTGTCTACTTTCGTTGCCTGCCCACCTCTCCCCCCCCCCCCCCACACTTGTGTACGTGTATGCATATTCTTGTGATTATTTGGCCCACACTGTGCAAGTTAATAAGTTCAAATACCTGGGAACGGTCATTTCATCAGAGGGCAGATTCACATCGGAAATAGCTGGCAGGATCGGCCAAGCCAAAACAGCATTCAAGAAGATGACAGCATTCTTACCAATAAATGCCTCTCAATTAACATCAGAAAGAGAGTCCTTGAATGTTATATAGAACCGATACTGTTGTATGGATGAGATGCGTGGACAGTCAGCAAGCAAAGCCAGAGCAAGATTGAGGCAGCCCAGATGTGGTTTCTAAGAAGAATGTTGAGAGTTCCATGGACAGCAAAAAAAACAAAAAACGAGACAGTCTTGATGGAGGCAGACACAAGTAGATCACTCATAAGGAAGATTAAGAAAAGACAAGCAACATGTATAGGGCATTTTATGAGGAAGGGGGTTTTGGAGCACCTGGTCACAATGGGAAAGCTGGAGGGAAAGAGAGCACCAGGTAGACCCAGGGAGAGAATGCTGGACGGACTTGCAGAATGGATGAGGATGAAGAGGGTGGGGGAGATGCTGGGGGCAACGAGAGATGAGGATGGTTGGAAGTCCATGGTTGCCAATGCCATGCAGCAGGGCACCTGATAATGATGATGCGCAAGCAGTAAGTTGCTGCGCAGTCTGTGCACTCCGCATTCAGAGGGTTACACGTAATTGGGTCAGCCATGCATCTTTTCCAGTGATGGGGGATAGGGTGGGAGAAGCTGGGGTGTAGATGGGCTGTGCATGCTGATTTTTTCCGTGATTCGTATTTCATGCCATCGGTCACTGCTATGGATTACAAGCTCTTTGTCGTGTTATTTTGTTGGGGTATGAGTGTATCAGGTCAGTCTCTAGTAGGTCTGCATGTTCGTTGATGTGGAAGATTGTTCTCACATGTGTATCAAGATCACATGTGTATCAAGAAATCTTTTGTCGAAATATTGAGGAATGTATTCCATGCTAAAGATGAACATATGCAAAGAGAACCAACAAGACATGTTGACAAATGGCACAGAATGTGAAATGACATTTTCAAAGTTGTGTGTGAGGTAAACAGGAAATGACATAAGAAATAAGTAAAAAATAATGTAGACAGCTCCTCCTCAGATGGTAAGGGGAGAAGAGTGTTTTCATTTGGGCGGGAAGAGAAACACACAAAAGATGTTGGGGTAATCATCTTTATTTCCAGACTGGCTTGAAGGTGGTATAGGGATACACATGGCAGGAATACAGATGCCTCTGCAAAATAAAACAAAAACCCTACTCAATAAACAAATGCCAAACGAAAACCAAAATCATCAAACATTTTCTTAATTTGCATCACTGTCAATAATAAAAAATGACAAAATCTCCCCTGAAGACAAATTCTTTTGTCAATATTAATAACTATGGTTAGTAGTTATTTAGGACCATGTGAAAAACATAGCATCATAGTAACAGAATTTAACCAATTCATATTTTCAATCGAATTCACCTGTCTAAATTGTTATTCTTATTCCCTATCCAGGTAAACACCCAATCTTATTGTGATCCCATCCATTTTTGTTAATGAACTCAATAGGAACAAAATGCCAGTACCGTGACAAGACGATACCTTGCCGTAATAATTGTTACAAAGGGATCTCAGCATTACCACCGCAAACTCAAAAACAGTGCTCTCTCTCTTTCTCTCTCTCTCTCTCTTCACTCTCTCTCTCTCTCTCTTTCTCTCTCTCTCTCTCTCACTCTCTCTCTCTCTCTTTCTCTCTCTCTCTCTCACTCTCTCTCTCTCTCTCTCTCTCCAACACCTGTTGTCTCAACAATATCATCTTCGCCCACAATGCTATACGTCAGTAAACATCCATTAAAACACTTGTTTCTGGAATCTTCAGCCCCCTGTCTGTAATCAGAGCTATACGCAGTTACAGAAGATTTTCTTCACAGTCACAATATCAACTATATGTTCAAAAAATAGTTTTTAATTTTTCCAGTCTCTGTAGGTGTCATCAATCAACACTTTGTGACCAGAAATGATGCTATGGGCCAAAATAAGACCAGGAAATATTATCATTGTTTGTTGCTTAACGTCCCGTCTTCTGCATACAGCCCTCTCAGAACGACCCACATCATCTACCAAAACAAAAACTTCACTGAGTGTGTGTCAACTGTTCCATTGACCAGGAGCAATAAATCATAGAAATATGTGACCCTCCACTACGAAATCAATCTAAACTAGCATTTTGGGCATTTTGAGATATACATATCACTGGAAAGTGTACATTCTGCTGATTATTTTGGTACTTGGATAAAGCTTGTACTAAAAAAAATGTAGAAGTTATGTATGTTTAATCCTTTGACTGCCATGGGACGGCAATTTCCGTTCTGCACCTATGGTCTAAAAAGTGCCTGAGAACGGCAATTTCCGTTCGCGTCATTAGTGGAATTTTCCTATCTCCACAGTAAGACCAGAGGTTCCCAATTCACTCCAATCACAACGTTTAGTGTGTCTACAATGAATATGTATAAGTAGAAGGATCCAATGAGATTTCAAGGAGTCAGTCTGGGCTGTTTCCCAAACAACCCCCTGCAACTTTCGAACCCACTGATCAACATGGCGGATAACGAAACTCAACCTGGCCGAAGTGGCGTGAAACGAAAGCGAACAGCAAAAGATTACAGTGATTTTGTTACCACTGATGATGAGAAAGTTCTACAATTGATAGAGGACGACGAATTCAGTTGTTATGACGAAACTGCTATGTCAAATGAGGAGGAAAAAGTCGAACCAGCAGTCCAGTGGAGCGGAGGGGCATGTTGACATCGCAGTTACGAGAATAGACCAGCAAGAGGAGAGAGAGCCGAGTTTAGAGGCTGTAACTGACCCAGATTTTGAAGAGGGTGAAGGCCAGGCAAGGAACAATGGCTCAGAGAGGGGGAGGGGAGGGAGTGAAACTGGACACATAGTACAAGCGTCGTCTGCTACACAGCTAACACCGGAACTGACACGGTGGAGCAGCCTGCTCGTGGTCAAGCGAGCACGCGTCAGCCACAGACGGTCAGGCGTTGGCACAAGCACAGGTAAGACCCATTGTTATTGTCTTGTGTCAGTGTGTTGATAAACGGAGTGTTATCACGGAGCAGTGACTGCAAAAGAGAAGACTTTGCTGAATGGGTGTGTGGGCGTGGCACTGACTGACTGAGTGTGTTTGTGTCATCACTGTACTTATGTGTGTGTGTGTATGTGTGTGTGTGTGTAGCTGTGTGTGTCTGTATGTGTGTGTAGCTGTGTGTGTGCGTGTGTCTGTGTGTGGAGTTGTGTGTATATGGTTGCATATAGTTGTGTGTGTGTGTGTGTGTGTGTGTGTGTGTGTGTGTGTGTGTGTGTGTGTGTATGTGTGTGTGCCTGAAACAAGACTGAGTGAGAACTAGTGTTGCAATGATGCATGTGTCAGTGTAGTTGTGTGTGTGTGTGTGTGTGTGTGTGTGTGTGTGTATGTGTGTGTGTGTGTGTGTGTGTGTGTGTGTGTGTGTGTTGTTTCCATGCACAAGGATGTGAACATGATTTTTTTATATTCACAGGTGGTACCAGAGGCCATGGGACCAGAGGCAGGGGACAGGGAGCTACTCAGCAGAGAGGGAGAGGAGACCCTTGTGCCACCCAACAACACCCAGCCAGATATTTCACAGTTCACAGGGGAACCTGGCCTGAAGATTCAGCCTGATGGGGACAGGCCTGTGGACTACTACCGGCTCTTCCTCAATGAGATACTAGACAAACTTCCCTACCACCCTGGAGAAGACTGTCAGAAAGCTTTCCTCTGGCAGGAGGTGCAAGGTGTACAGCAAGAGGGGCATCAGGAAAGAAACCAACTTTGTGTGTGGACAGTGTCCTTCAAACCCATCTCTTTGTGTGCAGCCTTGCTTCGTGGCGTACCACACCAAGAAAAACTACTAGTTGCTGACTGATGCCCTGTACATAGATCTATGTAGACACAGTATGTGTATGTATTTTTCTCTCTGTGTGTGTGTTATGTGATGTACTATTGCAAAATTTGTAAAAAAAAAAAAAGGAAGGAAAAAAAAAACAGTGACACGGAAAATTCTTTCGAGTCCCAAAGTAAGTGTGTGTAGATATGGTGATTGTGAAAACTCTTCTTGGACAGAAGGTAAGGAAATACATTTTTCATTATAATTCTTTTGCTTTCTGATAATAATTCAGTTTTATTATTCACTGTTTTTCACTTTTTTTTTATGTTTATATGACATCATGTCTAGAATAGTGTAAAAAAAAAAATCTTGTTTCATTGGACATGTTTTATTTCATCATTTCCACATCTGTTTTGGAAAAAGAAATTAGCACAATGACCCATTAGTGAACAGCACATGCATTTAAAGGAACATCCCCCCCTTTTCAAAAAACAGAAAGTGTCAGATTTGGCCAATCTGTTTTCAATATCGCGTGTGTCCGCCCCGAGCCTGGATGCATGCTTCACAGCGCCGATGCATCGACCCCACAAGGGTACGGAGTGTGTCCTGAGGGATGGCCGCCCACTCGATCTGCAGGATGTCGACCAGCCTGGCCAGGGTGCCCGGTGGGGGGTGGTTGTCCCTGATGCGCCTCCCGAGCACATCCCAGAGGTGTTCAATTGGGTTCAGGTCAGGTGAGCACGCTGGCCAGGCCATACGGACGACTTCATGCTGCTCCAGGAAGTCGGTCACAAGGCGTGCTCGATGCGCAGGTGCATTGTCGTCCTGGAAGATGGCGCCTTGACCAAGGTCCACAAGCGCAGGCAGTGCCACGGCCGCCAGAACCTCGTCCCGGTACCGGACCCCGTTCAGGATGCCGTCAATGGGGAGCAGGGGGTCCGGGTACCACGGCTCATGCCACCCCACACCATCACCGACCCGCCGCCGTACCGGTTATGCTCTTGGACAGTGGCGTCAGCGAACCTCTCCCCTTGACGTCGCCACACCCGAGCCCGGCCATCGTTAAAGGTCAGGGTGAACCTGGACTCATCCGAAAACAAGACCCGGGCCCACTGTTGCCTTGTCCAGGTCACGTGCTCCCTGGCCCAGGTCATGCGGCGCACTCTGTTGACCGGTGACAGCACGGGTCGGACGGCCGGTCTCCGTGACCTCAAGTTTGCCTCATGTAGCCGTCTTCTCACCGTGCTGCAGCTGATGTTAGCACCTGTTGCGTCCCTCAGCTGACCCCTCAAGGTCACCGCAGTGGATGCCCTTTCCCTCAGGACGGAGAGGGCAAGGTAGCGGTCTTGCTGTCTTGTCGTTACTCTGGGTCGACCCGTGTGACGCCTTTCCTGGACTGCTCCAGTCTCATTGAAGCGCTCCAGCAGTCTCTGGATTGTGGAATGCGACACTTCAAGTCGTCTAGCAACTTCCCGCTGCGCTAGGCCTTCATCAAGCAGAGCGAGGGCTCTCCCCCGCTGCTCATCCGTCATCCGTCGTCTTGCAAGCATGGTTAAAACGAACCAAGAACGGGTCCTTTTTTATCCTCGTCTGCGGGCAACTTTGGCTGGAGTAGTGTTCAAAAAGGGCTTGCCTTGCACGTGCAAAGCGAATTTTGTCGCTACCTTGCCTGCGTCGTCAGAGAGACCCTGCTGAAGATTCGACAATTTCGTGTGGAAATTGTCTTCCTTGGGCCGCCCATTGCAAATCGGCAAATCCCCAAACACGTGCCAAAAGGAAACTGCAATGTTGTCTGAGCTCTTATCCATTCAGTTACGGCAACGAATTGGAGAAAAGAGTAAGAGAAAATAGGTTATTTCTCCTTTCAAAAATTGACTCAAAAACGTTCCTGGCCCTTCAATAATGACGTGTAGTATATAATATACGCGCTCGCTCAAACACACACGCACATAAATATATATATAATATACGCGCTCGCACGAACACACACGCACATATATATATATATAATATACACGCTCGCACAAACACACACACACACATATATATATAATATACGCGCTCGCACAAACACACGCACATATATATATATATATATAATATACACGCTCGCACAAACACACACACACACATATATATTTATATATATAATATACACACTCTCACAAACGCAGACACACACACACACATATATATATATGTATGTGTTATATATATATATATGTATGTGTGTATATATATATATAATATACTCATTCGCACAAACACACACACATATATATATATATAATCAGACAAACCCAAGGCTGCATTTCTGATGTTCACTCCTGGATGACTGTAAACAAACTTCAACTCAACCCCATTAAAACTGAACTTAGCCTTATCTCTCCCACCACATTGGCTAAGTGTTCTTCCCTTCCTCTGTCTGTCTCTCTGCTTGGATCTGACATTCCACTATCTTCCACTGTCCGCAATCTTGGAGTCACTCTTGATAACACCCTGTCCTTTGAAAAACACGTCCAGAATGTTTGCAGATTATGCTATCTTGAGATACGCAGAATTTCTTCTATTCGCAATATCCTCTCTGTTGAAGCCACCAAAACTCTCCTCTGTGCCTTTGTTCTCTCTCGTCTCGACTACTGCAACTCCCTCCTCTCGGGCTGTCCTTTCTCTCTCATTCAAAAGCTTCAAAAAGTTCAAAACAATGCTGCTAGGCTCATCTTCAGAAAATCTCGTTCCTCTCATGTCACTCCTCTTCTCAAATCTCTTCACTGGTTACCTGTTGAAAAGAGAATTCGCTACAAGATTGCTTTGTTATGTTTTAAGTCTCTCAACGGTCTTGCACCCCCTTACATCTCTGACCTCCTCCATCTGTACACCCCCTCTCGTCAACTTCGTTCCTCGGCTGATACTCGTACCTTCCGCATACCATCCTGTCGCACTAAAACCTATGGTCAACGCTCCTTTTCCTATCAGGCCCCTGTAATCTGGAATCAGCTCCCTGTCTCTGTTCGCCACTCTGCAACTCTCACTTCTTTCAAGTCCTCTCTGAAAACCCATCTCTTCCAGTCCCTCTCATGATACTTATAAAGACTCTACCACCTAACTTCCCCAAATCCCCCCTTGTTGTCTTTTGAGCCTTGAATGTCGGCTGGTGTGTGTGTGTGTGTGTGTGTGTGTGTGTGTGTGTGTGTGTGTGTGTGTGTGTGTGTGTGTGTGTGTGTGTGTGTGTGTGTTTGGTTGTGTCTGCGTGATACCTGTAAGCGCTTAGGGCTCTTGTTTTCATCAGATTAGGCGCTATATAAATGCTCTTTATTATTATTATTATTATTATATATAGTATACGCGCTCGCACAAACACAGACACACACATATATATATATATATATATATATATACACATATATATACTCGCTTGCACAAACACACACACACACATATATATAATATACTCACTCGCACACACACACACACACACACACACACATACAAAATATAGGCTACTCGCTCGCACAAACACACACACACATATATATAATATACGCGCTCGCACAAAGACAGACACACACATACATATATATATATATATATAATATACTCGCTCGCACCTCCACTCGAGAAATGTCCTCACAAGCTCACAAGTTACACTGGACAACAGCTTAAAACGGTGGGTTGCATCCGCATCAGTGCGACTTACAAAAAGAATTGCTATAAGGGTGTTTTCTGTATCGTTTACACAAGCTCACAGCCAATCATTGGTCTCCAGACATCCATACAGCTGAACCTGATCAAGCTGGTCCTGTCAGTCAACAGCAACGAACCTCTGACGAGAGAAACCATCCTGAACCAGTACGGTCACTTGTTCACAGGAATGGGTTCACTAGAAGATGATGTCAACATCCGGCTGAAACCTAACGCAATCCCAGTCATACACCCACAACGCCGTGTTCCCCACGCCCTACGTGACAAGCTGAAAACAGAACTGCTAACCATGGAAGCTGATGGCATCATTGCAAAAGTGGAAGAACCCACAGATTGGGTCAACTCGTTAGTAAGAGTCGAGAAACCCAACGGGAAACTCCCGACTGTGCCTGGACCCGAAAGACCTAAACGAACACATCAGAAGGCCCCCACTACGCAATGCCTACACTGGAGGATGCCCTTGCATGGATCTCTACAGCACGCTACTTCTCAAAACTGGATGCCAAGTCAGGGTATTGGCAGCTCAAGGTCTCCAATGAGTCCTCATATCTGACCACATTTAACTCTCCCTTTGGGAGATATCACTTCCTGCGAATGCCGTTTGGGCTCATCAGCAGCCAAGATGAGTTCCAGATGAGGATGGATGCGGTCTTTGAAGGTCTTCCTGGTGTCGCCGTACTCATCGACGATATCCTCATAACAGGAGAAACAGAGGAAGAGCATGACAGGAATCTCAGAGCAACACTTGACAGAGCCGCAAGGAAGAACCTCAAGTTGAATCCAGAGAAGATCGTCATTGGAACCCAGCAAGTGGAGTGTTTTGGGCATCTGATAACGGCAGAAGGCGTCAAGCCTGATCCCAAGAAGGTTGCAGCGATCAAAGACATGCCTCCGCCAACAGACAAAAAAGAGCTACAGACGATGCTAGGTCTGATCACATACCTGTCCAAATTCGCCAAGATGTTTGACTTGACCAAACCGCTGAGGGAGCTCCTCAAAGAGGAGGTGGATTTCATTTGGGACAAACCGCAGCAGGCTGCACTGGAGAAAAAGAAACACTAACCAGTGAACCAGTACTAGCCTACTACAACCCCAAGAAAGAAATCGGACTCGAAGTAGATGCATCAAAGTCAGGATTGGGAGCAGCAATCTTCCAAGATGGCAGACCAGTAGCCTACGCTTCAAAGGCGTTGACTGAAACTGAACAAAGATACGCTCAAATAGAAAAAGAGCTCTATGCCATTGTATTCGGATGCAGAAGGTTCCACCAGTACATGTATGGCAAAGAGATACAAGTCTCAACAAACCACAAGCCCCTGGAATCAATCACCAAAAAGCCCCTGTCAGCAGCACCACCAAGACTCCAGCGGATGTTGCTCCAACTGCAAAAATACAAGCTGCACATTCAGTATGTATCAGGAAAATCGATCCCCATTGCAGATGCCCTGTCCCAGGATATGTCCAGGATGACTCTGATAACGACAGAGACGACCTGAAGCTTGACCTCCATATACTTGCTGTACTGCAGAACCTTCCTGTCAGTGACCGAAAAATGGCAGAGCTGCAGGAAGAAACCAAGAAAGATGTCAGCCTGCACCATGTCAAACAGTACATCCAGGACGGCTGGCCTAAAGACAGAAAAGACTGCCATACAAGCGCCCTAAGCCTCTGGAACCACAGAGATGAGCTGTCCATAATGGATGGCATCATTTTTAAAGGCCACAAGATATTTGTACCCAGCCTACTGAGACCAACGATGCTCAAGAAAATCCACTCTAGCCACCTGGGGATGGAAAAATGCAAACAGCGAGCATGAGACATTTTGTTCTGGCCTGGACTTTCTGCCGACATAGAGAAGACAGTCCAGCACTGCCAGGCATGCCAGATACACCAGAAGAGCAACCCCAAGGAACCGATGACCTCCCACAAGATTCCCTCTTATCCATGGCAAAAGATAGCAGCAGACCTGTTCCAGTGGGACAACGACGACTACCTGGTAACAGTGGATTACTACAGTCGTTATTTTGAGGTTGACCAGTTACCTACTACCACCTCAACAGCTGTGATCCGCAAACTATCGGCACAGTTTGCCCGTCACGTGATACCACAGACCCTCCTCACAGACAATGGCCTCCAGTTTTCCTCTGAAGAATTTGCACAGTTTTGCTGAAGCCTGGAATTTTCATCATGTTACAAGCAGTCCCAATTACCCCCAATCAAACGGCCTGGCTGAGCGCTATGTCCAGATATGCAAGAGGATCCTTGAAAAAGCCAAGATCACCCACTACAGCCCCTTGCTGAGCATACTAGAGTACAGGAACAGCCCCATCGACAACATGGCTTCTCCAGCACAGCTACTAATGGGCCGGAAACTGAGGTCCATCCTCCCAACCTACCAAAACCTGTTGCAGCCCCAAACCACCAGTCGTTTGAGTTTCCAGAAACAACGGGAGAAGATCCAACAACGCCAGAAGTTCTACTACGACAGGACAGCCCAGCAGATGGCTCCTCTGAAGACTGGAGACCCAGTTGCCGTCCAGCAGGACAATGGCAAATGGCAACCTGCCAAAGTGACGCAGACCAACGCACACAAGTCATATAACATACAGACTGCGAGCGGCGCCTCATTAAGAAGGAACCGACGTCATTTGAGGCCAATACCAGCGACAACACCAGCTCCTGCACCCTCACCAACACCAGGACCCGAGCCAGATCCGCCTCACCACCTGCATCTCCACCGAGACCAAACACCAAGGAGAGACCGGCTGCCTCCACCAACCAGCCTCGCCAGACCAGCAGTGGCCGAGCAGTGAAGCCCCCGAAAAAGTTGGACTTGTAATACTCAGATACACATGCAACCAAGCACTACATGAATTCACTAGGAAAAGCATGAAAGTGAAATTTCATGGACTCTTGATTTATTTGTTTTGCTGTAGTGTTATTGTTTTAGTTGCCCCTAGGCCTGCGTGCCATGACATCCCATTGTTGTAACAATATTATGAGTTGTGTCTAGTCATGTTCTTGTGCCAAAGTTTAGGCAGTTTAAAGTTTGAGTGCAACTTTTATTTTTAATTGCAGCCAGCAAATTTTAGGCTAAGAATTCAAGTTCAAGTTAAAGCTAAAGTGTAAGTTTGTTGTACTTGCATCCAGAAGGACTTTAATTTCCTGGATCAAATTCTTACAAAATAAGGGGGATGTAACATTTGTCTTCTTTGGTTATTATCGTAAGCGACTAAGGGAGATCACCGAGAAAAACCCCTTCCCCAGATATGGCGGTTAAATAAAGACATGAACCAACTCACAATGCGTTGAGCCGTGCTATATACAATTATCAACCACAAACCATAACATAACCTATGACAGTTCCTGGACCAGTTTTGTGTGGAATGGGTGTGACCATGTTGATTTTTAAAACAAACAAACAAACAAAAACTGAGAATAAAATGGAAAAAAAAAGATTAAAAAAGAAAAAATGTCAGAAAAAGAAAGAAAAAAGACAATAATTTTATTGTGTAGATTGCAAACCTGTTTCTAGAAGGATCTTCAGTGGTTCATGACTGGCTGCTGGCTATGGGACACCTGTATTATGATGATGTGACAGTGTGTCATTGTGATCTTCACTGTGTGCTGTTAACAGTGTCAGAAACGTGCAGTCACATGCAGTCGTTATCATGATTGATCTCAAAGTTTATGTGGATTCTCTGTGTAAGTTAGAGATAGTTCTTTAGTTTAGTATGTACTTATAATCATTATCTTTTTGTTTATGGAGCAAAAGGTTATTTTAGTCCAACTGGTCGTTTGGTATGTTTTGCAAATTACTTCATCGTCATCATCCTGCAATATTTTCCCCCTTTCATAATTCTAATAACCTACTTTTAAAGTGTGAGAGTATGTGAGGGAGAGAAAGAGACAGAGTATGAAACCACCACTGAAGACGAGACAGAGAGAGAGAGAGAGAGAGAACATTTATACATTTGTGTGTGACACACATAACACAAGTAGTGAGAAATTCTGGCATTAGTGAGGCTTGGTAAGTATGTTCTTTAAAAGCAAGTCATGCAGAACAATTGACAGTTTTATACACAAAGATGGTCAGTTTGCAGTTTTTCAAAGAAAATCATGTATCACCAGCCACAACCTTATCTTTTGCCTAGGTTTGTAGTGGTACTGAACTACGTATCTGTTGACTTTTGTTGATTGCTTGATGTGTGTTTTCTGCTTTGTTTTTTTGAGTTTTTGTTTCGTTTAGTTAGTTTTTTTTTAAATTTTCCTATTTGTTGTTGTTGTGTAAGTATCATGTATCTTTAGCGTGTGCTTGTGCATGTGCGCGCGCGCGTGTTGTCCATTTTCTAGACTTCAGCAGGTCAGTGTGAAGGGGAAAACACTGAAAATATTTAATCCACCCTAACTGAAATTACTATCCTGAGATACAAATGAGGATAATGCGAGAAAAATCGTCAAGTAGCGTCTGTGCCTACTAAACTAGTTTCTTTGACGTATCATCTTATCAAGTGATGCATCAAATTTGCTCTTGTCTCTAGAATTTCCTTGCCAATGGCACTCACATCTCTTTCCCTCCCCATCCCTTGATCTCGATAATACATATGTTGTATTATTTACTCCGGTTTCCGTACTTAATTAGAAGCCTCTAACCGTGTGACCAAATCTGACAGATTGGGCGAAAGGTCGCTGATTTGTAGACACTATTGTATGGCACCGACACCCTACACTGACAGGCCTGCAGGAAGCAGGAGTTGCTGACACATACATGTACTAGGGCCTATAGACTGTACATGGATAGTATGTCGACCAAAGGAGGTCAGCCAAAACACAGACGAAACTCCAGGAAGGACAGTGATGAAAGGAAAAAAGGGAGCAAAGAGAAGGAAGGTGGGACAATTACGAGTGAGAACAGCAACTGTAAGTACTTTTTGTGCTTGAAATGCTCGAATGCAGTTGACGATGAAGGGAGCAACATAGGCAGCATTGAATGCCATAGTTGCAAACAATGGTGTCACAAAGAATGCACCAATCTGACAGAGAGAGCGAGTTCAGTTTTCTCTCAGAGGGAAATATAAATATTCAGTGGGTATGTCCAGATTGTCTTTCTGGTGGGAAAGAAAAACGGGGGCCACTGGAAGCAAAGATAGATTTACTGCTATCCATGTTCCAGTCTGTTGAGAACAGACTGAAGAAAGTAGAAAGTGCTACTGGGGTCTGTCTGGACCAGAAAATTGAAGAAATAGTAAACAAAAAACTTGATGAAAACATGAAGGAAAGGGAAGAGAAAGAGAAAAGGGAGTTGAATCTTGTTGTTGTTGGACTGACAGAGACCAGTAAGCCAAATTCCATAGAAAGACAGCAGGAAGACATGAAAAAAGTACAGGACATTGTTGACAAAATATGTCCCGATCTACAAGACAAAAAGATAGAAGAACCAGTGAGACTAGGCAGAGTGGGAGGGTCCAGGCCGAGACTTTTAAGGATAAAGGTCCGTTCATGGAACACAAAGAGGGAGATCTTAAAGAATGCATACAAAATAAACAAGGATGTCATTGCCAAAGACAATAAAAACAGGATTTTTATAAATCCTAATTATACCCCTGCAGAAAGACTACAACAAAAAGAATTAAGAGCAGAACTGAAAACAAGAATTGAAAATGGAGAGAAGAACTTGAAAATTCGAGGTGACAGGATTGTGACAGTGCAATCAGTAGGTGCTACTGGGGCAAATGACGTGATACATTGACAATTCAATCAGCCAGAACAGTCAAAAAATGCAGAAAATGTAAATATTGTAAATAAAGGGAAGTGTAAGCAATGAGTGTAAAGTTATTTATACAACTATAGATGGATTAATAAACAAAAGAGAAGAATTATTGTTTTTGATTAGAAGAGGAACCCAGCATTGTTGCCATCACGGAGTTTTTAAGCAAAAGTCAGTCAGATTACTTTTTAGCAGACTACACTATTCCTGGCTATACTGTATTTACCAATGCCAAACCTAAGAGGGGCGTTTTGATGTATGTTAAGACAAACCTGAATGCTCAGGAATGTATTAAAGTTAACATGACACATTTTGAAGAATGTGTATGGGCACATTTTGTCACTAAAGATGGATTGAAAGTCCTATTGGGATCATACATAAAAGTCCTAATACCACTTTAGAAAATGAAGACAATTTATGTAAACTCTTAAACGATAAATACATATCCACATTTGATAAAGTTTGTATAATGGGAGGTTTTAATTTTCCTAACATCGACTGGAAGGGAAAATGGACAGGTGTTAGGGATAACACATTCATTGAATGCTTGAATGATGCATGTTTAATACAAATGGTAAAATCTCCAACTAGAAGAAAGGAGGGACAAAAACCAAATATTCTTGACTTGGTGATAACAAATGATGAAGAATTTATATCTGAAATTAAACATTATTGTCCCATAGGCAAAAGTGACCATGAGGTACTGATTTTCGAGCTGTATGTTCAAACACCCAAAACTCAAAATACCACAAATTATAAGTTTAATTTCAAATGAGGAAATTATGCAAAGATGAAACAAGAACTGAGTCAGGAAGATTGGACAGTTTTAAATTCCATGGATGTTGATAAGACTTGGGACACAATAAAAAATAAAATCCTACTTTCCATGGAACAAAATATACCAAAAATAAAAACCAGTGATAATGTAAAAACTAAACCACTGTGGATTAACAAAAAAGTTTGGAGATTAATAAAAAAGAAGCATTATCTTTTTAAGAGGTTTTTAGAAACAAAAGTGGTGAAAGACTATCTTCATTATATAGCGATAAGAAACAGCTGTACCAAAGAAATTAAACGTGCAAAGAAAGAATATGAAAAACACATAGCAAAAGAGTAAGTTTAACCCTAAAAGATTTTGGAAATATGTGCAATCAAAGTGCAAAGTAAAAGTAGGTATTAGCCCATTGACTAAGGCTGATGATGACACTGCATTATCCGACATTGATAAAGCAAATACCTTAAATAAATCTTTTGCTAGTGTATTTACAAAAGAGAACTTGGAAAATCTACCATCTATAAATATAGCAAATTGGTCAGATGGCAAAACAATAACAGATTTGGTAGTTACACCTGAGGCAGTTG
>JAPXFY010000551.1:5000-10000 GCA_030674185.1 Monoplex corrugatus
ACATACATACATACATACAACACATACATAAAACACATAACATACAACAACACATACATACATACAAACACATACATACAACACACATACATACAACAACACATACATACAACACATACATACAACACATACATACAACACATACATACAACACATACATACAATACATACAACATAATACATACATACATACATACAACATACATACATACATACATACATACATACAACACATACATACAACACATACATACATACAACACATACATACATACAACACATACATACATACAACAACATACACAATACATACAACACATACATACATACAACAATACATACAACAAATACAACACATACATACAACACATACATACAACACATACATACAACACATACATACAACACATACATACAACACATACATACAACACATACATACAACACATACATACAACACTACATACAACACATACATACAACACATACATACAACAATACATACATACAACACATACATACATACAACACATACATACATACAACACATACATACAACACACATACATACAACACATACATACAACAACATACATACAACACATACATACAACACATACATACATACAACACATACATACATACAACACATACATACAACACATACATACAACACATACATACAACACATACATACATACAACACATACATACATACAACACATACATACATACAACACATACATACATACAACACATACATACATACAACACATACATACAACACATACATACAACATACATACAACACATACATACATACAACACATACATACATACAACACATACATACAACACATACATACATACAACATACATACATACAACACATACATACATACAACACATACATACATACAACACATACATACATACAACAACATACATACAACAACACATACATACAACACATACATACAACACATACATACATACAACACATACATACAACACATACATACAACACATACATACAACACATACATACATACATACACTACATACATACAACACATACATACATACAACACATACATACATACAACATACATACATACAACAACACATACATACAACATACATACATACATACAACACATACATACATACAACACATACATACATACATAATTATAAAATACAATATTAATACCAAAATCATAAAATCAAATCACCTGACAACACACACATACCAACCTCCAACACACACCACACATACAACACACATCACATCACACACAACACATACAACCAACACACTACACACACAACACATACATACAACACATACATACATACAACACATACATACAACACATACATACATACATACATACAACACATACATACATACATACATACAACACATACATACATACAACACATACATACATACAACACATACATACATACATACAACACATACATACATACAACACATACATACATACAACACATACATACATACAACACATACATACATACATACATACATACAACACATACATACATACATACATACATACATACAACACATACATACATACAACACATACATACATACATACATACATACATACATACAAACACATACATACATACATACATACATACATACAACACATACATACGTACAACACATACATACATACATAATTATAATAATTACAATATTTATATAGCGCAAAATCTTGATAAAATCAAATCTAAGCGCTGAAGCAGACACACACGCAGGTACGCACGCTCGCACACACACGCACGCACACATACAGACACACACACACACACACACACACACACACACACACACACACACACACACACACACACACGCGCATGGCTATAAATGGGGAGAAAGAATAAAAGCAATAAAAGCAAGAATAAAAGCAATGGAAAATTATAGAGAGCCTAGCATACCATTATATATTATAACCATGTGATTCCCTCCGAGCGGAGACAGGCTGCAGAGGGGAGGGTTGAGTGAGGTTAGGATTTTATGCAGGAGAGAAAAGGTGAGTTTTGAGAGCGGACTTGAAGGAGACAAAAGTAGGTTGCTGACGGACTGAGAGAGGAAGTTTGTTCCAGGAGAGTGGACCAGAAACAGAGAAGGCTCGTGGACCATAGGTATTGAGCTTAGTGCGTGGAAAGCGAAGAGTCAGAGGATCAGAGGCAGAGCGGAGGGTACGTGAGGGAACATAGATCTCAAGTAGGCTTGACAGGTAATCGGGGGCTGCGTTATTGAGGCTTTTGTAGCACATGGTGTCTAGTTTGTACTGTATGCGCTTTGATACAGGGAGCCAGTGAAGTTGTGCCAGGAGAGGAGATATGTGGTCAGCTTTTTTCTTTTTGAGTACAAGGCGTGCAGCATTGTTTTGAATGCGCTGTAGGATGTGAATGGTGGAGGCAGGAAGACCAGACAGGAGTGAATTGCAATAGTCAATGCGAGACATTATGAAGGAGAGAACGAGTTTTGCAGTTGTTTCGACAGAGAGATACTTCCTGATCAGCTTTATACGATGGAGATGATAGTAGCAGGATCTGGCAGTTTGAGAAACAAAGTTGTTCATGGAGAGGGTAGAGTCAATGCAGACACCAAGGTTTTTAGCTGAATCAGAAATTGGGACTGATGTGTTACATAATGGGAGAGAAAGAGGAGGCAGCTGAGAAAGTTTCTGACGGGTGCCAATGAGGATAGCTTCTGTTTTGTCGTCATTAAGCTGAAGTCTATTGTGTGTCATCCAGTTCTTAATGTCCGAGTAACACTCAGTGGTGCGAGTCAACAGGCGCTGTATATTATCAGGTGAGTCACTGTCTTGAAGTTGGGTGTCATCAGCATAGAAGTGGTGTTTTATAGAATGGGAGTTGGTGATGGTGGACAGGGGGGAGGTGTAAAGAGTGAAAAGAACAGGGCCAAGGACAGATCCTTGTGGAACACCACAGGTCAGGTATGCAGGTTGAGAGTAAGTGCCATTGATGAGAACGGTTTGTTTTCTGTTTGATAGGTATGAAGTGAACCAAGACAGAGCAATGTCAGAGATGCCAAAAGTATGATGAAGTCTAGAAAGGAGAATACCATGATCAATGGTATCAAAGGCTGCAGACAGATCAAGGAGTGTGAGGAGAGAGACTTTGCCAGTATCAGTTGCAAGGAGGAGATTGTTGAGAATGTGTAGTAGGGCAGTTTCAGTGCTATGGCACTGGCGGTAGGCTGACTGGAAAGGATTGAGGAGATTGTTGGCAGACAGGTGAGAGTTCAGCTGGTTGAGGACGACTTTTTCAAGGAGTTTTGACAAGAAAGAGAGATTAGAGATAGGCCGGTAATTTTTCAGTTCATTTGGATCTAAATTGTGTTTCTTGAGGAGAGGGTGAACAATAGCAGACTTGAAAGAATCTGGGACAGTTCCAGTTTGAAGAGAAGTGTTGATGATGTCAGTGATGAATGGGAGGAGAGTAGGGAGACAGTCGGCGTAGACAGAACCTGGAAGAGGATCCAGTTCGCAGGTTTTGAACGACATGGATCTGATTGTGTTGAGAATTTCTTCTTGTGAGACTGGGGTAAAAGTAGTAAGAGGTGTGCCAGAGAAGGAAGGGTCAGGTGGGCATGGTTGACAGGGTGTCCTGTCAAGCCTGTCACGAAGAGTTTGTATTTTGGTGGTGAAATAGTTGGAGAATACAGATGGGAGTTCTTCATTTGTATGTTTTGTTGGGAGAGGTAAATCTTTTCGTGTGCCAAGGAGATGATTCATGGTTGTAAAGAGTTCTTTTGAAGAAGAGGCATTCAGGATTTTGGTTTGGAAATAGCTTGTTTTTGCTGATGCAATGAGGGTGGATACTTTTGTTTTAGAGGCTTGGAAAAGTTGCCTGTGTACAGTGAGTTTGGATTTGCGCCAGCGGCGCTCTGCTCTGCGGCGGGCACGTTTTGCACAGGCGATCTCATGAGTGAGCCAGGGGGTAGGGGGGCGGTCAGGTAAAAGACGGGTTGTGGCTGGAGCATGAGTGTCCAGAAGATGGTGGAGAGTAGTATAGAATTCATCGGCAAGGTTATGTGACTTTTCAGAAAGGAGACGGGAGGCATCAGATGAAAATGTGGAGAGGTCGATAGATTTGAGATTGCGTCGAGTCACTGTGCGCATGGTACGGGAAGGAGGAGAAATGTCGAGAGAACAGAGAATTGCAGAGTGGTCAGATGGAAGGGCTGAAGTTAGACGGGTAGAAAGAACTAAGCAGTTGTCAGTAGCGGAATTGTGATGATCACGAGAAATGATCCAGTCAAGAATGTGACCTTTTTGATGGGTTGGTTCAGAAATGTGTTGAGTCATATTGTGATTGGACAGAGAGTTGATGATATGTCTTGTGTCATAAACACATACATACAACACATACATACATACATACATACAACACATACATACATACAACACATACATACATACAACACATACATACAACACATACATACATACAACACATACATACAACACATACATACATACAACACATACATACATACAACACATACATACAACACATACATACAACACATACATACATACATACATACATACATACATACATACAACACATACATACATACAACACATACATACATACAACACATACATACAACACAATACATACATACAAAACAACATACATACAACACATACATACATACAACACATACATACATACAACACATACATACATACAACACATACATACATACATACATACATACATACATACATACAACACATACATCATACAACACATACAATACATACAACACAAACCAATACATACAACACAACATACATACATACAACACATACATACATACAACACATACATACATACAACACATACATACATAACATACATACAACACATACATACATACAAACACATACATACATACAACACAACACATACATACAACA
>JAPXFY010000551.1:30000-35000 GCA_030674185.1 Monoplex corrugatus
CACAGACACACACAGACACACACGCAGACAGATACACACACACACACACACACACACACACACACACACACACACACACACACCACACACACACACACACACACACACACCACACACACGATCTCACACACGATCTCACACACACGCATACACACACACACACACACACACACACACACACACACACACACACACACACACACACACACACACACACACACACCTACACACACACACACACGCGCGCGCACACACATACACATACGCATGCACGCACACACACACACACATACAGACACTCAACAAACACACACACACACACACACACACACACACACACACACACACACACACACACACACACACACACACACATAACACACATACACATACGCACGCTTGCTTGCACACACACACACTCACATGCACACACACGCGAGTGAGCACATATGTACACACACGCACATGCGCAGATGTACACACACACACACACACACACACTGCGCACAAGCGCGTACACGCACAAATATAGAGGTACACATTATGTAGACAGCACACACACACACACACACACACACACACACACACACACACACACACACACACACACACACACACACACACACACACACTCACACATACACACACACACACAAGTACACACACATACACACATACACACATACACACACACACACACACAAGTACACATACATACACACATACACACATACACACACACATACTCACACACACACATACACATACATAGACAGACACATACACACACAGACATACAGACAGACACACTTACACAAAGGTACCCACCTACTGACACACTAACACACACACATATACACATGGACGAACACAGACACACATACTTACACACACACACACACACACACACACACACACACACACACACACACACACCACACACACACACACACACACACACTCAAAAACACACACACACATGCACAATACACACACATCCTCCATGCCATTTTCCCCCGTCTAATATCAAGCAACGAACGAACACATACATACACACACACACACACACACACACACACACACACACACACACACACACACACACACACACACAACACACACACACACACACACACACACAACATACCCACACACTCAAATACACACACACACATACACACACGTACCCCCACACACACACACTCTCACACACACACACACACACACACACACAGACACACACACTCTTTCTCTTTCTCTTAAACACACTGTTTGCCTTTCAAAAAAAAAAATCAGAAAAAAGCAAACAAACAAACATAAAACAAATAACAACAACAATAACAACAACAAAACAAAACAAACAAAAAAACAAGAACGAAAGATCGTAAAGAAGTGAACGTCATCAAATCTTGTTTTCAACAAACTAAGCGAATAAGTCAGATAATGCAGCCACTGAGAAGCAAACGTAAAACTGTCAGGAAGCGACAAACAGCCGTTAGATAAAATAAACACGATCGCATACACGCACTCACTCATGCATGCAGACACACATACGCATAGACAAAGACAGACACACACGCACACACACACGCATGCACACACACATATACACACACAGGACACATACACATACGCACAAGCACCAAGGCATACACAGTCACTCATACACAAATACACACACGTGTATGCACAAACACGCAACATAGACACACACGCATACGAGAACATAAACGTACATAGACACAAACACACACATACACCGACTGATAAATAAATATATATATAGAGAGAGGCACACACACACACACACAGAAAGAGAGTGAGAGAGAGAGAGGGGGGGGAGAGAGCAAGAGAGAGAGACAGAGACAGAGACAGAGACAGAGGCAGAGACAAACAAACAGACATACATACAAAGACGAAATCAGAGAAAGAGAGAGAGGGGAGAGAGAGAGAGAGGAGAGAGAGAGAGAGAGAGAGAGAGAGAGAGAGAGAGAGAGGAAAGAGGGAAAGAGGGAAAGAGGAAAAGAGAGAGAGAAACAGACAGACAGACAGACACACATAGACAGACAGAAACATACACACACAGACATACAGACAGACACACTTACACATATATACCCATCTACTGACACACTAACACACACTCACACATACACATGCACGAACACACACCACACACACACACACTCACACACACAACACACAGACACAGACACACACACACACACACACACACACACACTCACACACACACACACACACACACACATGCACATACACACACACACTCTCTCTCTCTCTTTTTCTCTCTCTCTCTCTTTCTCTTAAACACACTGTTTGCCTTTCAAAAAATGGGAAAAAAAAAACAGAAAAAAAAGCAAGAGAGAGAGAGAGAGAGAGAGAGAGAGAAGAGAGACAGAGAGACAGAGAGAGACAAAGAGAGAGAGACAGAGAGAGAGAAAGAGAGAGAAAGAGAGAGAGAGAGAGAGACAGAGAGAGAGACAGAGACAGAGAGAGAGAAAGAGAGAGAGAGAGAGAGAGTCTTATTCATCTACATGTGTTCGATAAATCTTCCGTACTTTTTCTTAGGATCGATAATTAGGTACATGTATTAAGCGCATTTTTTTTTGCGGAAGCAGTTTTGGGTAATTTATGCCCCCCCCCCCCCTTTTTTTTTCTTTTTTATATGTTTTGGTGTCCTTGGGTATTCTCAAATTCATATTCAGGTGTATTTTTTAAAATTCTCTGTGCGATGAATTGGATGGAGTGGTCGACGCCTCCGGCGTGTCCTTGGATTATGTGCGCGAATGCATTAATGTGTGCACTTGATTTTCTTTTCTTTTTCTTTTTCCTGTTGAAGTTTTGTATGTTTTGAAGCGGCTATAGCCCTGATATGGCTCTACGTAGTCGGCTGGGCTTTGAACAGCAATAACAATAACAATAACAAACAATAACAATAACAATAACAAACAATAACAATAACAATAACAATAACAATAACAAACAATAACAATAACAATAACAATAACAAACAATAACAATACCAATAACATACACGCATGGACATATACATTCATACCTTCACCTATATAGACAAGCATACGCACATGCATACACACTGGCACACACAAGGAGACAGACACACGTACACACACACACACACACACACACACAGACTCACACAGAAACACACACACGCATACACACAAAGACACACATACACACAACACACAAAGACACACACAGACACACAGACACACAGACACACACACACACACACACACACACACACACACACACACACACTCACACAGCGTCTAATATCACTTATACTGAAAAGATGTTAAATTAAAGAACGAACACACTCACACACACACACACACACACACACACACACACACACACACACACACACACACACACACACACACACACACACACACACACACACAGAGACACACACACAGACACAGACACACACACACACACACACACACACACACACACACACACACACACACACACACACACACACACACACACACACACACACACACACCACTTGAAATTCACGTCAATTGCTCTCCGTATGCATGTATTCTTGTATAGGCGCGTGCTTGTATTTCCGCTTATTCTTTACGATAGAACAGGAAAGACAACTCAGCCTTTTTCTGACTCCTGTGTTAATCTCTGTTGACAACGATATTCCTGACAATGTGGGCCAGTGATAAGCCATCAACGCCCAAAACTCAATCCTGGGCTTGCCACGTTGTCGTCTCCTGGATGATTCGGCGCCAGATTGTTCCGGACATAAACAAGATGAGTTCGAGGGAGACAAAACTAACAAGGGAGATGACTGCCATCATGGCTGACAGGGATATCCGGCCTGTGGAGGCTGACAGGGATCTTCTTTTTTCACTCCTCCTCTTTCTTTCTTTCTTTCTTTCTTTCTTTCTTTCTTTCTTTCTTTCTTTCTTTTCGTTTTTCTTTCTTTCTTTCTTTCTTTCTTTTCTTTCTCTTCTATTCTTTCTATTCTTTCTTTTTTCTTTCTTTTTTCTTCTTTCTTTCTTTCTCCCCTTTCTTTCTTTCTTCCTTTTCTTGTTCTTTTTTGCTATGGTCATGCTGTGGCTTTCTGCTAGTTCGGCAACCACAGACACTAACATCATCCTAAGTGTCTGCTTCCCTATCTAAAGTACGTATCTTCAAGGTGATGTAGTTAACTGGGTAAACGTCCATTTATAAAGTTCCGAGTTCGATTCTTCTAGAAAGTCCCGTCTTGTAGGTGAAGCATGGAGATTTTTTTCCCGATCTTCCAATTCAATGTTTGTGCTGACCTTGCCAGTGTCTGCACCCCCTTTGGTTGCACACACATGCAGATATACCAAACATACACGTTAAGCATCACGATGCCATGCCAATGGTTTACTATCATCATCATCATCATCATCATCATCATCATCATCATCATCATCATCATCATGTGCCCTGCCGCATGGCGTTGGCGATCATGGCCCTCCATATGCAGCCATCCCTTGTCGCCGTAAGCACATCTTCCACCCTCTCTGTCTTCAGCCACCCTGCAAGTCCGTCCCATATTTTCTCCCTGGATCTATCTGGTGCTCTCTTTCCATCCATCTTTCCTGTTGTGGCCAGGTGTTCTAATTCCCTTTTCCTCATAAAATGGCCTATAAATGTTGCCTGTTTTTTTTTCTTAATCTTCCTTATCTATGATCTTTGTGTGTCTGCCTCCATCAAGACAGTCTCGTTTGTTTTCTTTCTTGGTTTTGGAAACATGAAAATCCCCGGTGTGCAGGCCCACCAAAGAGTCAAAACCGTGCAACAGTACAGTATAATGTGGTCTGCTCGTGAAACATCTGGTATTTTCCATGTTCCACCGAAAAATCTGAATATGTGTAATGCGCAGTGAATATGTATAATGCGCTTGAATATGTATAATGCGCAGCAAGTCTGGTTGAGTTTGAATAATAAGCGTTATTCCA
>JAPXFY010000551.1:50000-53793 GCA_030674185.1 Monoplex corrugatus
GAAACTGAATCAAACGCTTTTTCGAAGTCAGTGAAAGCCACATACAGTTTTCTGTTACAGGTGAATTGTTTCTATATAATTGCCAATAACGTAAACATGTGATCAATTGTTGAACAAAGCTTTTTAAAACATGCCTGGTATTCGCCTGTGATATTGTTGTAGTCAAGCCATTCCTGTAACATTGAATTGATAACAGAGCTGTACAGTTTGCTGCTGATGTTATTCAAAGAAATACCTCTATAGTTATTAGGATCACTGGTGTTTCCCTTTTTAAATAAAGGAAGAATGATGGATTCTGTCCAGTTATCGGGATAATGACCAGTATTGAATAAAACATTGAACAATTCAACTAGGAAATTCACCACCTCAACTCTTCCATTTTTCAAGAGCTCCCCAAGTATACTATCTGGTCCTGCTGCTTTTCCACATTTTAGTTTTTTTAATGGTAATAAAACTTCTTCGTTTGAAATAGGGAGATTTAAAGCATTATCACTATGATCATCATTACCATCTAAAACGCCCCTGTCAACACTATCGTTACCATCAACATATCAACACCACCACCATCATCATCATCACCACAATTATCACCATCATCACAATCAAAGTCATTAAAAATATGACCAGATACATCGTTGTTAATAATAACACTCTCACAGGGAGAATTTACTATGTCAAAGACACCTTTGAAATGCTGAAACCAGTTTTGAACGATAATCATGTTAGGCTGAAATATCTGTTTACTAGAAATTTTACTCACGTAGCGCCAGAATTTTTCTGGTTATCCACATACATTGTAAGATTGTTTAAATTACATTATTGTGTTAATAATAATTACAATATTTATATAGCGCAAAATCTTTTATACTCCCTTCTAATCTGACAAAACATGGCTCTATCTTCAGACTTTAACGATTTTTAAACACCTTCAACTGTCTTCTGACAGAGAGAGAGAGAGACAGAGAGAGAGAGACAGAGAGAGAGAGACACAGAGAGAGAGACAGAGAGAGAGAGACCAAGAGACAAAGAGAGAAAGAGAGACAAAGAGACAAAGAGAGAGAGAGAGACAAAGAGACAAAGAGACAAAGAGAGAGAGAGAGACAAAGAGACAAAGAGAGAGAGAGAGAGACAAAGAGACAAAGAGAGAGAGAGAGACAAAGAGACAAAGAGAGAGAGAGACAAAGAGACAAAGAGAGAGAGAGAGACAAAGAGACAAAGAGAGAGAGAGACAAAGAGACAAAGAGAGAGAGAGAGACAAAGAGACAAAGAGAGAGAGACAAAGAGAGAGAGAGAGACAAAGAGACAAAGAGAGAGAGACAAAGAGAGAGAGAGACAAAGAGACAAAGAGAGAGAGAGACAAAGAGACAAAGAGAGAGAGAGACAAAGAGACAAAGAGACAAAGAGACAAAGAGAGAGAGAGACAAAGAGACAAAGAGAGAGAGAGACAATGAGACAAAGAGAGAGAGAGAGAGAGACAAAGAGACAAAGAGAGAGAGAGAGACAAAGAGACAAAGAGAGAGAGAGACAAAGAGACAAAGAGAGAGAGAGACAAAGAGACAAAGAGAGAGAGAGACAAAGAGACAAAGAGAGAGAGAGAGACAAGAGACAAAGAGAGAGAGAAAGACAAAGAGACAAAGAGAGAGAGAGAGACAAAGAGACAAAGAGAGAGAGAGAGAGACAAAGAGACAAAGAGAGAGAGAGAGAGACAAAGAGACAAAGAGAGAGAGAGACAAAGAGACAAAGAGAGAGAGAGACAAAGAGACAAAGAGAGAGAGAGAGACAAAGAGACAAAGAGAGAGAGAGAGACAAAGAGACAAAGAGAGAGAGAGACAAAGAGACAAAGAGAGAGAGAGAGAGAGACAAAGAGACAAAGAGAGAGAGAGAGAGACAAAGAGACAAAGAGAGAGAGAGACAAAGAGACAAAGAGAGAGAGAGAGACAAAGAGACAAAGAGAGAGAGAGAGACAGAGAGACAAAGAGGAGAGAGAGAGACAGAGAGACAAAGAGAGAGAGAGAGACAAAGAGACAAAGAGAGAGAGAGAGACAAAGAGACAAAGAGAGAGAGACAGAGAGACAAAGAGAGAGAGAGAGACAGAGAGACAAAGAGAGAAAAGAGAGACAAAGAGAGAGAGACAAGAGAGACAAAGAGGAGAGAGAGACAGAGAGACAGAGAGACAATGAGACAAAGAGAGAGAGAGACAGAGAGACAAAGAGAGAGAGAGACAGAGAGACAAAGAGAGAGAGAAAACAGAGAGACAAAAGAGAGAGAGAGACAAAGAGACAGACAGACAGAACGAGAAAGAAAAGGAGAGAAAAGAGAGACTGAGACAGAGACAGGGGGAGAGAGAGAGAGAGAGAGAGAGAAGAGAGAGAGAAAAGAGAGAGAGAAGAGAGAGAGAGACAGACACAGAGAGAAAGAGTGAAAAAGAAGAGAGAGAGACAGGGACGGAGGGAGGAAAGGGAGGGAGGAAAAGGGAGGGGGGGAAAAGGGAAAGGAGAGGAGAGGAGGGAGAGGGAGAGATAGAGAAGAGACACACAGACAGTAGAGAGAGACAGACAGACGGGAGAGGGGGACAGAAAAGGGGAGAAAGGTATAGAGAGACAGAAAGAAAGAAAGGGTTGAGAAAAGACAGAGAAAGAGAAAGATAGAGAGAGAAAGAGAAAGACAAGACAGAGACAGAGACAGAGACAGAGACAGAACAGAAGCCACAGAGAGAGGTAAACAATAACGTTCAATAACTCCTACCTATCCTAAAACAAAAATCATTACAGCAAAATCTAAAATGTTGTCCCTTGTCAAGGCACTGTGACCTAGAAGAAAGGGAAGAAATACAAAACAACTCAGGTTAGAAACGGAGGAGAAAAGTTACATTGCTAAAAATAGTGTAAAAACAGGCAAACGTCAAAAGTTCCCCTTAAAAATACAACATACCACAGACACAGACACAACAAGACACACAGACACAAAGCAGAAAACACACACAAAACACACATATATACACACACACACACACACATATATATATAAAATAATAATATATATATATAATATGTATATATACGCTCGTATATATATGTATATATATAATGGTAAAATGTATATATATATATATACATATTTTATACATATATATATACATATACATGATATGTATAAAACAAAAAACCACGCACACACACGTTAAACATATACACAAACACAAACACACGCATACACAAACACACACACAAACACACACACACAACACAAGCACACACACACAACACACACACACACACACCCCACCCCCCACCCCGCCCCCACCCCCCCCCCCCCCCCCCCCCCCCCCCCCCCCCCCCCCCCCCCCCCCCCCCCCCAGTGTTTCTGCCGAGTGTTATGTACACTACCCTACATGCGCAAAATACGTTTAAAAAAAAAACTACCCGAAAAAAATGAGGGTGAAAAAAAGATATACAAGCAGACAGAAGAAAAACAACTCAAAATAAAAAAAGATAAATAACATGTTCAAGCTATCAAAAAATATTTACTTTTATTTAAACAAATATGACAGAAATCCAGATTTTGTACATTTTTATGGCTTGGTGGTTCTTTTGATCTATCCTGAGATTCAGAATCCAATATCTCGAGTTCAATCCCTCTGCAACATGAATGATTGGTCTGTTTGCTGGGCCCCTTTAGTGTGTTTCCATCATTCTGGTGAAATCAGCTTTTTTTCGAAGAAATCCAAAACAAGTGGAGCCGTTTCAAAGTAAACAGGAACCAGATTATTTAAAAAAAAAAAAAAAAAAAAAAA
>JAPXFY010005513.1:2500-14825 GCA_030674185.1 Monoplex corrugatus
GACAGACGGTTGAGAGATCAAATCGTACTGGGTGTACATGACGAGACTCTGCGATCAAAATTACTGGAAGTGCGACAGCTGACATTGACTGCATGTATTGATATGTGCAGAGCGCATGAATCAAGTCAACATCAAACCGTCCAAATGATGAGAAAAACGCAGGACACGCAGGAAGTCCAAGCTTTCACAGAAAATAAGACAGCAAAGCAATATAGCAAAGGAAACAAACCAGAGTACAGAGAGAAATGCGGATATTGTGGTGGAAAGCACCCAAGAGCAAAAGAAAAATGTCCAGCATTTGGAAGAAAATGCAAAGCTTGTGGAGGAAATAATCACTTTGCTTCATGCTGCAGAACACCCAAGAAAAATCAAAAGAAAACAAGAGTTCAGCACTTCGAAAAAGAGGAAACTGACACTGAACGCGATAATGAAATCCTCGGGATCGAAGACAAAACCAGAAAAAAGGAGAGAAACATACGAGCAAAAATGCTGATAAATGAGATGCCGGTAACATTTCTTCTTGACACAGGTGCAACAACAAACGTGATGTCTGAGAGCCTGTACAGAGAAGTCACAGGAGATGAAAGAAAGTCTGACCTGCAAGAGACTAAGAAGAAGCTGGTGATGTTCAACGGAACAGAAATGAAGCCTGTGGGGGAGATTGTACTGCGAGTGAAAAACCCCAAGAACAGAAGGAAATACAAAGTCAACTTCGCGATCACCAAAACGGACTGTAAGCCAGTACTGGGACTGAAAGCTGTGCAGCACATGCAATTGTTGACGATCAATGAAGAGAACATTGCAACGATAGCGGCGAATCAGAAAGAGGGGGAAAATGCAAAAGATATGCTCACAAAGTACAACGATGTCTTTGAAGGAGAAGGAAAACTAGAAGGGAAATTACACCTAGAAACAGACCCCAGTATTGCTCCAGTGAAGATGCCTTGCAGAAAGTGGCCGATAGCAGTGCAAGAAAAAGTGAAGGACGAGCTGAAGAGGTTGAAAAAACTGGACGTGGTCACTAAAGTAGACACGCCAACGGAGTGGATAAGCAGTTTGGTCGTAGCAACAAAGAGCAATGGGAAAGTCAGACTGTGCATCGACCCTAAGCCACTGAACAAAGCCCTCAGGAGAAACGAGTACCCCATGCCAACCATTGATGACGTACTGCCTCTCCTCAGAGATGCAAAATACTTCACACACCTGGACGCGAAAAACGGGTTTTGGCACGTTGAACTGGACGAATACAGCAGCTACCTGACAACATTTGAGACGCCTTTTGGCAAATACCGATGGAAACGAATGCCCTTTGGTATTTCACCAGCCCCAGAAGAATTCCAGAAGAGGATTGACATCGCTCTGGCAGGACTGCCAGGCGTGGTGGCGGTTCATGATGACATCTTTGTTTTTGGCAGAGGACCAACCGACGAAGCAGGAGCACAAGTTCATGATACCAACCTGAACCGTTTGCTACAACGATGCCGGGAGACTGGAATCAAACTCAACAAGGAGAAGGTTGAGATGAAACGAACAGAGATATCATATTTGGGACACATCTTCTCAAGAGAAGGCTTGAAAGCCGACCCAAAGAAATTGGACGCTGTCCAACAACTCCCAGTGCCAGAAGACAAAGCAGCTGTGCAGAGACTACTCGGTGTAGTCGGATACCTTCAGAAATTTGCACCAAACCTGTCTGAGGCAGCAGCACCACTCAGAGAACTGGTCAAAAAAGACGTCCACTTCAGATGGGATGAAGACGTCCACGGAGAAGCCCTGAAGAAAGTGAAGAAGATACTCTCTGAGCCACCGGTACTTCGCTACTTTGACTCTTCAGGAAAGCGTACAACCACCCTTCAGTGTGATGCTTCACAGTTTGGACTTGGAGCTTGCCTCATGCAGGAGGGTCAACCGATTCAGTACGCATCACGAGCCTTGACCGAGACAGAAAAAAGCTATGCTCAAATAGAAAAGGAGATGTTGGCAATACTCTTCGGTCTGGAAAGGTTTGAGAGATACGTCTATGGAAGAGATATCCTGGTGGAGACCGACCACAAACCACTAGAGACCATTCACAAGAAGAGCCTGCTCTCAGCACCTAAGAGGATTCAGAGGATGCTACTCAGAACTCAGAAGTTCAGGTACACGGTAGTGTACAAGCGTGGATCTGAGATGCACCTGGCTGACACCCTCAGCAGAGCAGTCTGTGGAAAAGCGGAACAGCAAGTCACCCACAAGGAAGCCGTTTTCCTCACAGACCTGGAGAAAACAGACTCATAGCAAGAACTGGCCATCAGCCAAGAGAGACTGAACAGTCTTCAGCAAGCAACTCAGGAAGATGCAACCATGAAAACCATGAAAGCTGTCATTCTACAAGGCTGGCCAGAGGAGAAACAACAACTTTCATTACAGTTACAAGATTACTTTCCTTTCAGGGAGGAACTGTCAGTCCACAACGGACTTGTCTTCAAAAGCCACAGAGTAATTGTACCTGAAAGCGAAAGAGCAGACATCCTTGAGAAACTTCATGCAAGCCATTCAGGATTCAGAGCTGCATAAGAAGAGCACGTGAGGCAGTCTACTGGCCCAGGATGAACATGGACATTGAAAATTTTGTCAAAACATGCAGCGCCTGTAACACATACCAACGTGGTCAGCAGAAGGAACCACTTATCAGCACAGAGATCCCTGACCTGCCCTGGCAACACATCGCTTGTGACATCTTTGAACATAATGGCAATGAATACCTGGTCACGGTCGATCACTACTCTGATTTCTTTGAGATTGATCGGTTACAAACAAGAGAATCCAAAGAGGTCATCATCTGTCTGAAGAGACACTTGGCAAGACACGGAATACCAGAACGCCTGACAACAGACTGTGGAACTCAATTCACATCAAACCAGTTTGGAAAGTTCAGAAAAACATATGGGTTTGAACACGTAACAAGCTCACCACACTACCCTCAGTCCAATGGAAAAGCAGAGAATGCGGTGAAGGCTGCAAAGACATGCATGAAGAAAGCAGAACACAACAATCAAGATCCCTTCCTCGCTTTACTCGAGCTGAGAAACATCCCGACAGAGACTGTAAACAGTTCGCCTGCTCAGAGACTGTTCGGCAGAAGAACACGAACACAAGTACCGACGTCAAAGACATTACTCCAACCTACATTTGTACCAATCAAGAAAGAACTTGAGAAAAGGAAACTGAAGCAAGCGCACTACTACAACAGAAGCGCAGTAGAGCTGACAGAATTGAGTCCGAGACAGATTGTGAAATTCCAACCTCCAGGATCCAAAAAGTGGATCAGCGCCAAAGTAGACCAACAGGTGAACATCCGGTCATACAACATTCGCACAGAGGACGGACGTCAGTACAGAAGGAATCGTCGTCAGCTACGAGACACAACAGAAACGGAGCTTCAGCAGACAATCAACCCTCAACGACTTGTCCAGAGGAGGGTGATTTCTGGAAGACATCAGGAAAGCGACACATCGGGCAAGCAACAGCAAATCATCATTCCATCAAAACAGATGCTGGAAGATAACAAGAAAACTGGAACTGGAACAGATGTCAGAACGCCAGCATCGTCTGTCCGTGAGAACTCATCTGATCAGTCACCAGTCATCAAAATGTCTGAGACAACCAGCATCAAGGAGCCAGATGAAGTTATCAAACAAACAAGGACAGGACAATCCGAACCAGTTAGTTCTCCTTACAGAACAAGATCTGGAAGACAAAGCAAAAGGCCAGATTTCCTGAAATATGAATGAAACTGAAGACTACCACAATCAGATAAACTGAAAACATTGTGAAATATGGACATGATAATGATGGATAGTATAATGATCAGAGATAAAATGAGGTGAATGAATGATTGGGCCCTGTGCGTGAGAATGAGTGTTTGTTAAGTTGATGTTGTGATAAAGGTAGGAAACACATTTATTTCGTATGGACTGAAAGATAGGAAAAATGATTTATTGATTTTGTTTCCTTAAAGAAAGGGAGATGTGACGTGTGTTGACAGTAAACAGCGTGCGGATAACAGCACGGCATGATATTCGTTTAAATGATAACTGATTGCTGTTCACTGTGAAATGTATATATACTGTAGTCAGTTGAGAATCAGTCAGCGACGAGTAAAGACGAAGAAGCATTGCCCTGTCTTCCGAGTTGGCTGTAGAAAGAACGAAACACACACACACACACAATGAGACGTTCTCTACACGTATAAAGGTCCTCCTACACAATGTATAGGTCCTCCTACAGCGTATAGGTCCTCCTACAGTGTATAGGTCCTACAGTGTATAGGTCCTCCTACACAATGTATAGGTCCTCCTACAACGTATAGGTCCTCCTACAGTGTATAGGTTCTCCTACAGTGTATAGGTCCTCCTACACAATGTATAGGTCCTGCTACAGTGTAATGGTCCTCCTACAGTGTATAGGTTCTCCAATGGTGTATAGGTCCCCCTACAGTGTATAGGTCCTCCAGCACAGTATATAGGTCCTCCTACAGTATATAGGTCCTCCTACGGTGTATTGGTCCTCCTACACTGTATAGGTCCTCCTACAGTGTATAGGTCCTCCTACACAGTGTATAGTCCTCCTACAGTGTATAGGTCCTCCTACAGTGTATAGGTCCTCCTACAGTATATAGGTCCTCCTAGTGTATTGGTCCTCCTACACAGTGTATAGGTCCTCCTACAGTATATAGGTCCTCCTACAGTGTATAGATCCTCCTACAGTGTATAGGTTCTCCTACAGTGTATAGGTCCTCCTACAGTGTATAAATCCTCCTACAGTATATAGGTCCTCCTACAGTGTATAGGTCCTCCTACAGTATATAGGTCCTCCTACAGTGTATAGGTCCTCCTACACAGTGTATAAGTCCTCCTACACTATATAGGTCCTCCTACAGTGTATAGGTCCTCCTACAGTGTATAGGTCCTACACAGTGTATAGGTCCTCCTACAGTGTATAGGTCCTCCTACACGGTATAGGTCCTCCTACACGGTATAGGTCCTCCTACACAGTGTATAGGTCCTCTTACAGTGTATAGGTTCCCTTATACAGTATATAGGTCCTCCTACAATGTATAGGTCCTCCTACAGTGTATAGGTCCTCCTACACAGCATAGGTCCTCTTACACAATGTGTAGGTCCTCCTAAAGTGTATAGGTCTTCCTACACAGTATATAGGTCCTCTTACAGTGTATAGGTTCCCTTATACAGTGTATAGGTCTTCCTACAGTGTATAGGTCCTCCTACATAATGTATAGGTCCTCTTACAGTGTATAGGTTCCCTTATACAGTGTGTAGGTCCTAAAGTGTATAGGTCTTCCTACACAGTATATAGGTCCTATTACACAGTGTGTAGGTCCTCCTAAAGTGTATAGGTCTTCCTATATAGTATATAGGTCCTCTTACACAGCGTGTAGGTCCTCCTAAAGTGTATAGGTCTTCCTACACAGTATATAGGTCCTATTACACAGTGTGTAGGTCCTCCTAAAGTGTATAGGTCCTCCTACACAGCATAGGTCCTCTTACACAGTGTGTAGGTCCTCCTAAAGTGTATAGGTCTTCCTACACAGTATAGGGCCTCCTACACCGTATGTAGGTCCTCCTACAGTGTATAGTTCTTCCTACACAGTATAGATCATCTTACACAGTGTATAGGTCCTCCTACAGTGTATAGTTCTTCTTACAGTGTATAGGTCCTCCTACAGTGCACAGGTCCTTCTACAGTGTATAGGTCCTACAGTGTATTGGTCCTCCTACAGTGCATAGGTCTTCCTACAGTGTATTGGTCCTCCTACAGTGTATACGTCCTCCTACAGTGTATAGGTCCTCCTACATAGTGTATTGGTCCTCCTACAGTGCATATGACCTCCTACACAGCTGTAGGTCCTCGTACCCAGTGTATAGATCCTCCTACAGTGTATAAGTCCTACACAGTGTATAGGTCCTCCTACAATGTGTATAAGTCCTACCGTATATAGATCCTCCTACACAGCATATAGGTCCTCCTACAGTATACAGGTCCTCCTACAGTGTATAGGTCCTACAGTGTATAGGTCCTCCTACACAGTATATAGGTCCTCCTACAGTATATGGGTCCTCCTACAGTGTATAGGTCCTCCTACAGTATATAGATCCTCCTACACAGTGTATAGGTCCTCCTACACAGTATATAGATCCTCCTACACAGTATATAGGTCCTCCTACACAGTATATAGGTCCCCCTACACATTATATAGGTCCCCCTACACATTATATAGGTCCTCCTACACAGTATATAGATCCTCCTACACAGTATATAGGTCCTCCTACAGTGTATAGGTCCTCCTACACAGTGTATAGGTCCTCCTACACAGTATATAGATCCTCCTACACAGTATATAGGTCCTACACATTATATAGGTCCTCCTACAGTGTATAGGTCCTCCTACAGTGTATAGGTTCTACAATGTGTAGGTCCTGCAGTGTATAGGTCCTCCTACAGTGTATAGGTTCTCCTACAGTGTATAGGTTCTCCTACAGTGTATAGGTCCTCCTACAGTGTATAGGTCCTCCTACAGTGTATAGGTCCTCCTACAGTGTATAGGTCTTCCTACAGTGTATAGGTCCTCCTACAGTGTATAGGTCCTCCTGCAGTGTACAGGTCCTCCTACATTGTACAGGTCCTCCTACAGTGTATAGGTCCTCCTGCAGTGTATAGGTCCTCCTACAGTGTATAGGTCTTCCTACAGTGTATAGGTCCTCCTACAGTGTATAGGTCTTCCTACAGTGTATAGGTCCTCCTGCAGTGTACAGGTCCTCCTACAGTGTACAGGTCCTCCTACAGTGTATAGGTCCTCCTACAGTGTATAGGTCCTCCTACAGTGTATAGGTCCTCCAACACAGTATATAGGTCCTCCTACCAGTATATAGGTCCTCCTACAGTGTATAGGTCCTCCTACACAGTATATAGGTCCTCCTACAATGTGTAGGTTCTCCAACGGTGTATAGGTCCACGCACATAGTGTATAGGTCCTCCTACAATGTAAATGTCCTCGTACACAGTGTATAGGTCTTCCTTATATTTGTCTTTGTATCAATCCCTAACTGAAACAATGTAGGCTGAAATACATAATCTCCATCTAAGATGTTGGGGGAAAAAACACCACATCACTACCACTCAGCTGTCTCACCTCACCTGTCGGCGTCACCGGGTTCGGTGTTGGCCGCTACACATCTGGACACCACCATCTCCCTCCAGGCCGCTTTGTCCTGACTTTTGTGGACAATTTCTTGAATATTTAGGCCACTGATGTTGGTTAGTCTTCTCTTGTTGATGTCTGCTAGTAGTTTTCTGGTGTTATTAAGTTCGTCCAGGACGCTTTCATTAGTTCTTATGTCTGTCCATTTGACACGTAGTACTCTGCGATAAAACCACATTTCTGCTGCCTCAATTCTTCTCAATCAGTTTTTCTGAGAGTCCAGGCTTCGCAGTCATAAATCATGACTGGCCAGATCAAGTATTTTAGAAGTCTAACTTTCAGGCCATTTGGTATGCCTCTGTCTTTCCAAATGTTGTTGAGTTGGACCATTTTTGCTTTGCCATTCCAGTTCTTATTTTGATGTCTTTGAAGCAGGTTCCATCGTCAGGTTTTACAGAGCCAAGATATTTGAAATCCTTAACATTTTCTAAAGGAACTTTATTAACTAAGATGTCATGATTGTTTTTCAGTGTCTTTGCCTTTGATATTTAGCAGTTTTGTTTTCTTGGTGTGCAAGTTTAGACCAGCCTTTTTGCCTGCCGCATCGCCCGGTATAGAATTCTTTTTATGCTTATGATGTTGCCTGCTAACAGCCACAGTATCATCGCCATAGCGCATCTTTATACCCATGCCTTTTATATCAGCATCTCTCATGATTTGTGCCACAATCACTACCAGCAACAAAACTAATGACGTGTAAACGGATGACAACATATCCAGCCTCCTGATATAAACTGATCATACCACAGAAGTCCACCCCCGTACAACACCATACACACCCTTCATCCGTCCACCAGCACAATTAATCATCTCTATCACCCCAACCCTCCAGCTCACCCTCCACTCACTCTCATCATCATCATCATCATCAAGTGCCCTGTCACATGGAGTTGGCGATCATGGCCCTCCATATGTATCTGTCTCTTGTTGCCGCAAACACATTTTCCTCCCTCTCTGTTCTCAGCCGCTCTGCAAGTCCGTCCAATATTTTTTCCCTGGGTCTACCTGGTGCTCTCTTTCCCTCCAGCTTTCCTATTGTGACCACGTGCTCTAATTCCCCGTTCCTCATAAAATAGCCTATAAATGTTGCCTGTCTTTTCCTAATCTTCTTTATCAGTGATCCTCTTGTGTCTGCCTCCATCAAGACCGTCCACCAGCACAATTAATCATCTCTATCACCCCAACCCTCCAGCTCACCCTCCACTCACTCTCATCATCATCATCATCATCAAGTGCCCTGTCACATGGAGTTGGCGATCATGGCCCTCCATATGTATCTGTCTCTTGTTGCCGCAAACACATTTTCCTCCCTCTCTGTTCTCAGCCGCTCTGCAAGTCCGTCCAATATTTTTTCCCTGGGTCTACCTGGTGCTCTCTTTCCCTCCAGCTTTCCTATTGTGACCACGTGCTCTAATTCCCCGTTCCTCATAAAATAGCCTATAAATGTTGCCTGTCTTTTCCTAATCTTCTTTATCAGTGATCCTCTTGTGTCTGTCTCCATCAAGACCGTCCACCAGCACAATTAATCATCTCTATCACCCCAACCCTCCAGCTCACCCTCCACTCACTCTCATCATCATCATCATCATCAAGTGCCCTGTCACATGGAGTTGGCGATCATGGCCCTCCATATGTATCTGTCTCTTGTTGCCGCAAACACATTTTCCTCCCTCTCTGTTCTCAGCCGCTCTGCAAGTCCGTCCAATATTTTTTCCCTGGGTCTACCTGGTGCTCTCTTTCCCTCCAGCTTTCCTATTGTGACCACGTGCTCTAATTCCCCGTTCCTCATAAAATAGCCTATAAATGTTGCCTGTCTTTTCCTAATCTTCTTTATCAGTGATCCTCTTGTGTCTGCCTCCATCAAGACTGTCTCGTTTGTTTTCTTTGCTGTCCATGGAACTCTCAACATTCTTCTTAGAAACCACATTTCGGCTGCCTCAATCTTGTTCTGGCTTTGTTTGTTGACACTCCACACCTCACAACCGTATAACATTATCGGTTCTATATAACATTCAAGAACTCTCTTCCTGATGTTAATTGATAGGCATTTGTTGGTAAGAATGCTTGTCATCTTCTTGAATGCTGTTTTGGCTTGGCCGATTCTGCCAGCTATTTCTGCCGTCTGATGAAATGACCGTTCCCAGGTATTTGAACTTATTAACCTGTGTCAAGGTTGTGCCATTTGCTGTTATTTTGCATGAGGGGATTTCATGTTTTTTACTGATCACCATGACTTCAGTCTTCCTGCTGTTTAGTTCCAACCCCTTACCTTTGCTTTCTATTTCTAGTATATTCACAAGGTTTTGTAGGTCCCTTTCTTGTCAAACCCACTCACTGTTGTTGTTTTTTGTTGTTTTTTTGTGGGGGGTTTTTTTGGTGTCGTGACTTAAGATTTTGGGTTTGTCTGGTTTATTGTTTCTTTCTGTTTTCCCTCATTTATCAAACCCATTCACTATAAATGAGGGAAAACAGAAACAATAAACCAGACAAACCCAAAATCTTAAGTCACGACACCAAAAAAAAACAATGTGATTCTGACAAACAGACAAACAAACAAGCAAGCAAACATGCAAACATGCAAACAACCCCACCCATCCCAAAAATACACAACCAGTAGCACAGCGTGATGGTTAAAGTCTCAAAGACGTTACAGTAAATGTGATTAGAATTGACATTACGGTTTACCAGGCAAAACGCTGTCTTGTGTGTGTGTGTGTGTGTGTGTGTGTGTGTGTGTGTGTGTGTGTGTGTGTGTGTGTGTGTGTGTGTGTGTGTGTGTAGCACGGACAGGACATCGTTTCGTGTTATAGAGCATTTTTCCTGGCTTGTCAAAGTCAGCATTGCGTAGAGAGATAACTACTAATATACTCCTTACGACGGCGTGGTGGTGGAGGGGGGGGAGGGGGGTCAGTGGAGAAGGTACTCGCTACAGACAGGTGAAAGTGCTGTAATCTGTCTACTCATTTGTTTTCTTTGTTTGTTTGTTTTGTTTAGGGTACGCTTTCAACTCCATGATTAACAGTTTTAAGTCCATGATTAACATTTTTTGTTCATTCAATTAAAACAAAAGTATCCACCCTCATTGCATCTGCAAAAACAAGCTATTTCCAAACCAAAATCCTGAATGCCTCTTCTTCAAGAGAGCTCTTTACAACCATGAATCATCTCCTTGGCACACGAAAAAATTTACCTCTGCCAACAAAACACACAAATGAAGAACTCCCATCTGTATTCTCCAAGTATTTCACCACCAAAATACAAACTCTTCGTGACAGGCTTGACAGGACACCCTGTCAACCATGCCCACCTGACCCTTCCTTCTCTGGCACACCTCTTACTACTTTTACCCCAGTCTCACAAGAAGAAATTCTCAACACAATCAGATCCATGTCGTTCAAAACCTGCGAACTGGATCCTCTTCTAGGTTCTCTCTACTCGGACTGTCTCCCTACTCTCCTCCCATTCATCACTGACATCATCAACACTTCTCTTCACACTGGAACTGTCCCAGATTCTTTCAAGTCTGCTATTGTTCACCCTCTCCTCAAGAAATACAATTTAGACCCAAATGAACTGAAAAATTACCGGCATATCTCTAATCTCTCTTTCTTGTCAACTCATTGAAAAAGTTGTTCTCAACCAGCTGAACTCTCACCTGTCTGCCAACAATCTCCTCAATCCTTTCCAGTCAGCCTACCGCCAGTGCCATAGCACTGAAACTGCCCTGCTACACATTCTCAACAATCTCCTCCTTGCAACTGATACTGGCAAAGTCTCTCTCCTCACACTCCTTGATCTGTCTGCAGCCTTTGATACCATTGACCATGGTATTCTCCTTTCTAGACTTCATCATACTTTTGGCATCTCTGACATTGCTCTCTCCTGGTTCACTTCATATCTATCAAACAGAAAACAAACTGTTCTCATTAATGGCACTTACTCTCAACCTGCATGCCTGACCTGTAGTGTTCCACAAGGATCTGTCCTTGGCCCTGTTCTTTTCACTCTTTACACCTCCCCCCTGTCTACCATCATCAACTCCCACTCTATAAAACACCACTTCTATGCTGATGACACCCAACTTCTAGACAGTGACACACCAGACAATATACAGCGCCTCTTGACTCGCACCACTGAGTGTTACTCGGACATTAAGAACTGGATGACGTTCAACAAACTTCAGCTTAATGACGACAAGACAGAAGCTATGCTCATTGGCACCCGTCAGAAACTTTCTCAGCTGCCTCCTCTTTCTCTCCCGTTATGTAACACATCAGTCCCAATTTCTGATTCAGCTAAAAACCTTGGTGTCTGCATTGACTCTACCTCTCCATGACCAACTTTGTTTCTCAAACTGCCAGATCTTGCTACTATCACCTCCATCGTATAAGCCTGATCAGGAAGTATCTCTCTGTCGAAACAACTGCAAAACTCGTTCTCTCCTTCATAATGTCTCGCATTGACTATTGCAATTCACTCCTGTCTGGTCTTCCTGCCTCCACCATTCACATCCTGCAGCGCATTCAAAACAATGCTGCACGCCTTGTACTAAAAAAGAAAAAAGCTGACCACATATCTCCTCTCCTGGCACAACTTCACTGGCTCCCTGTATCAAAGCGCATACAGTACAAACTAGACACCATGTGCTACAAAAGCCTCAATAACGCAGCCCCCGATTACCTGTCAAGCCTACTTGAGATCTATGTTCCCTCACGTACCCTCCGCTCTGCCTCCGATCCTCTGACTTTTCGCTTTCCACGCACTAAGCTCAATACCTATGGTCCACGAGCCTTCTCTGTTTCTGGTCCACTTTCCTGGAACAATCTTCCTCTCTCTGTCCGTCAGCAACCTACTTTTGTCTCCATCAAGTCCGCTCTCAAAACTTACCTTTTCTCCTCTGCATAAAATCCTGACCTCACTCAATCCCCTCTGCAGCCTGTCTCCACTCGGAGGAGAATCACATTGTAATATATAATTGTATATAATATGCTCTCTATAATTTTCCATTGCTTTGATTCTTTCTCCCCATTTTAGCCGTGTGCGTGTGCGTGTGTGTGTGTGTGT
>JAPXFY010005514.1:0-7500 GCA_030674185.1 Monoplex corrugatus
GTGTGTGTGTGTGTGTGTGGATGTGTGTGTGTGTGTGTGTGTGTGTGTGGGTGGTGTGTGTGTGTGTGTGTGTGTGTGTGTTGTGTGTGTGTGTGTGTGTGTGTGTGTGTGTGTGAGGGATTGATGGACACAGTAGCGAACAGGATCCTCCATCTGTGTCTGGCGTACAGCAACAAGCAGTTCAGACATGTTGAACTTGGTCCAGTCTATGATACCAGACATTGGGGATACAGAAATCGTAGCACCCAGCTCTCTCTGATCTCTTTCCAGGGTAACAGTGTTAGGTATTTTAGGCATTTTGTGTATGATTGATGTCTTTCCAGGGTAGCAGTGTTAGGTATTTTAGGCGTTTTGTGTATGGCTGATGTCTTTCCAGGGTAGTAGTGTTAAGTATTTTAGGCGTTTTGTGTATGGCTGATGTCTTTCCAGGGTAGTAGTGTTAGGTATTTTAGGCGTTTTGTGTATGGCTGATGTCTTTCCAGGGTAGTAGTGTTAGGTACTTTAAGCGTTTTGTGTATGGCTGATGTCTTTCCAGGGTAGTAGTGTTAGGTACTTTAAGCGTTTTGTGTATGGCTGATGTCTTTCCAGGGTAGTAGTGTTAGGTATTTTAGACGTTTTGTGTATGGCTGATGTCTTTCCAGGGTTGTAGTGTTAGGTATTTTAGACGTTTTGTGTATGGCTGATGTCTTTCCAGGGTTGTAGTGTTAGGTATTTTAGGTGTTTTGTGTGTGGCTGATGTCTTTCCAGGGTAGTAGTGTTAGGTATTTTAGACGTTTTGTGTGTGGGCTGATGTTTTCCAGGGTAGTAGTGTTAGGTATTTTAGACGTTTTGTGTATGGCTGATGTCTTTCCAGGGTAGTAGTGTTAGGTATTTTAGGTGTTTTGTGTTTGGCTGATGTCTTTCCAGGGTAGCAGTGTTAGGTATTTTAGGCGTTTTGTGTATGGCTGATGTCTTTCCAGGGTAGTAGTGTTAGGTATTTTAGACGTTTTGTGTGTGGCTGATGTTTTCCAGGGTAGTAGTGTTAGGTATTTTAGACGTTTTGTGTATGGCTGATGTCTTTCCAGGGTAGTAGTGTTAGGTATTTTATGTGTTTTGTGTTTGGCTGATGTCTTTCCAGGGTAGCAGTGTTAGGTATTTTAGGCGTTTTGTGTATGGCTGATGTCTTTCCAGGGTAGCAGTGTTAGGTATTTTAGGTGTTTTGTGTATGGCTGATGTCTTTCCAGGGTAGTAGTGTTAGGTATTTTATGTGTTTTGTGTATGGCTGATGTCTTTCCAGGGTAGCAGTGTTAGGTGTTTTAGGTGTTTTGTGTATGGCTGGTCTCTTTCCAGGGTAGCAGTGTTAGGTATTTTAGGTGTTTTGTGTATGGCTGATGTCTTTCCAGGGTAGCAGTGTTAGGTATTTTAGGCGTTTTGTGTATGGCTGATGTCTTTCCAGGGTAGTAGTGTTAGGTGTTTTGTGTATGGCTGATGTCTTTCCAGGGTAGCAGTGTTAGGTGTTTTGTGTATGGCTGATGTCTTTCCAGGGTAGCAGTGTTAGGTGTTTTGTGTATGGCTGATGTCTTTCCAGGGTAGCAGTGTTAGGTATTTTAGGTGTTTTGTGTATGGCTGATGTCTTTCCAGGGTAGCAGTGTTAGGTATTTTAGGTGTTTTGTGTATGGCTGATGTCTTTCCAGGGTAGTAGTGTTAGGTATTTTAGGTGTTTTGTGTATGGCTGGTCTCTTTCCAGGGTAGCAGTGTTAGGTATTTTAGGTGTTTTGTGTATGGCTGATGTCTTTCCAGGGTAGTAGTGTTAGGTACTTTAAGCGTTTTGTGTATGGCTGATGTCTTTCCAGGGTAGTAGTGTTAGGTACTTTAAGCGTTTTGTGTATGGCTGATGTCTTTCCAGGGGTAGTTGTAGTTTTAGGTTATTATATTTAGACGTTTTGTGTATGGCTGATGTCTTTCCAGGGTTTGTTAGTTGTTTTGGTATTTTGTTTAGACGTTATTGTGTTTTGTGTGATGTCTTTCCAGGGTTGTAGTGTTAGGTATTTTAGGTGTTTTGTGTATGGCTGATGTTTTTCCAGGGTATGCAGTGTTAGGTATTTTAGGTGTTTTGTGTATGGCTGGTCTCTTTCCAGGGTAGTAGTGTTAGGTATTTTAGGTGTTTTGTGTATGGCTGATCTCTTTCCAGGGTAGTAGTGTTAGGTATTTTAGGTGTTTTGTGTATGGCTGATCTCTTTCCAGGGTAGCAGTGTTAGGTATTTTAGGTGTTTTGTGTATGGCTGATTTTTTCCAGGGTAGCATGTTGTTTAGGGGTATTTTTATGGGCCGTTTTTTGTGTTGGTATGGCTGATCTCTTTCCAGGGTAGTAGTGTTAGGTATTTTAGGTGTTTTGTGTATGGCTGATCTCTTTCCAGGGTAGCGTTGTTAAGTTTTTTGGTAGTGTTGTTTTGTGTATGGCTGATTCTTTCCAGGGTAGCAGTGTTAGGTATTTTAGGTGTTTTGTGTATGGCTGATGTCTTTCCAGGGTGTAGTTAGTGTTGTATGTTTTAGTAGTTTTGTGTTTGGTATGGCTGATGTCTTTCCAGGGTAGCATTGTGTTTAGGTGTTTTTGTTAGGTGTTTTGTGTATGGCTGATGTCTTTCCAGGGTAGCAGTGTTAGGTATTTTAGGGTTGTGTATGGTATTCTTTCGTGGTGGTTTTTGTATGGCTGATGTCTTTTCCAGGGTAGCAGTGTTTAGGGTTTTTTTAGGTAGCGTATTTTGTTTTTGTATGGCTGATGTCTTTCCAGGGTAGTAGTGTTAGGTTTTGGTTTGTTATGGCTGATGTCTTTCCAGGGTAGAGTGGTATTTAGGTGTTTTGTGTATGGCTGATGTCTTTCCAGGGTTAGCAGTGTTAGGTTGTTTTGTGTATGGCTGATGTCTTTCCAGGGTAGCAGTGTTAGGTATTTTAGGTGTTTTGTGTATGGCTGATGTCTTTCCAGGGTAGCAGTGTTAGGTATTTTAGGTGTTTTGTGTATGGCTGATGTCTTTCCAGGGTAGTAGTGTTAGGTATTTTAGGTGTTTTGTGTATGGCTGGTCTCTTTCCAGGGTAGCAGTGTTAGGTATTTTAGGTGTTTTGTGTATGGCTGATGTCTTTCCAGGGTAGTAGTGTTAGGTACTTTAAGCGTTTTGTGTATGGCTGATGTCTTTCCAGGGTAGTAGTGTTAGGTACTTTAAGCGTTTTGTGTATGGCTGATGTCTTTCCAGGGTAGTAGTGTTAGGTATTTTAGACGTTTTGTGTATGGCTGATGTCTTTCCAGGGTTGTAGTGTTAGGTATTTTAGACGTTTGTGTATGGCTGATGTCTTTCCAGGGTTGTAGTGTTAGGTATTTTAGGTGTTTTGTGTATGGCTGATGTTTTTCCAGGGTAGCAGTGTTAGGTATTTTAGGTGTTTTGTGTATGGCTGGTCTCTTTCCAGGGTAGTAGTGTTAGGTATTTTAGGTGTTTTGTGTATGGCTGATCTCTTTCCAGGGTAGTAGTGTTAGGTATTTTAGGTGTTTTGTGTATGGCTGGTCTCTTTCCAGGGTAGCAGTGTTAGGTATTTTAGGTGTTTTGTGTATGGCTGATGTTTTTCCAGGGTAGCAGTGTTAGGTATTTTAGGCGTTTTGTGTATGGCTGATCTCTTTCCAGGGTAGCAGTGTTAGGTATTTTAGGTGTTTTGTGTATGGCTGGTCTCTTTCCAGGGTAGCAGTGTTAGGTATTTTAGGTGTTATGTGTATGGCTGGTCTCTTTCCAGGGTAGCAGTGTTAGGTATTTTAGGTGTTTTGTGTATGGCTGGTCTCTTTCCAGGGTAGCAGTGTTAGGTATTTTAGGTGTTTTGTGTATGGCTGGTCTCTTTCCAGGGTAGCAGTGTTAGGTATTTTAGGTGTTTTGTGTATGTTTAAGTGTCCTTAGTTATGTGTACAATTGTGTATAAAAGTTTTTGTAATCCCCTGGTGATAAATTGGACGGAACGATCAACACCAGGGGCACATCCTTAGATTTTGTGTACAAGAGCATTGACATGTGCCCTTAATTTTGTTTCCCTGGTTTTAGCGATGTGTTCTGTGTGTTTTGAGTGGCAACACCTCTGATATGGCTCTACGCAGTCGGTTGGGCTGCAAACATAATGCTGACTGTGAAGACCTGTGTTTGGTGGCGTGCAGTGGTGGGTGTGTTACCAAAGCAGGCACGCTTGTGTCATGTCACTTCATTGCTGCCACAAATGGTTCCTGTATGTTTCGTTGCAATCCATATGTTCTGCGTGTAGTCAGTGGTCTTACGATTGAGGTCGGACATATGAAGCAGTTTGCTCACACGTCTGGTCTCAGAGAATCTACTTCTGTTCTTTGAGAAACAGCAAACACATGTGCTATGTGGGTCTGAGGATAGAAAACCCTTATGTTATGTGGATGTCAAGATAGACGTAAAACCCTTATGCTATGTGGGATGTCAAGATAGACGTAAAACCCTTATGCTATGTGGGATGTCAAGATAGACGTAAAACCCTTATGCTATGTGGGATGTCAAGATAAACGTAAAACCTTTATGTTATGTGGATGTCAAGATAGACGTAAAACCCTTATGCTATGTGGGATGTCAAGATAGACGTAAAACCCTTATGCTATGTGGGATGTCAAGATAGACATAAAACCCTTATGCTATGTGGGATGTCAAGATAGACGTAAAACCCTTATGCTATGTGGGATGTCAAGATAGACGTAAAACCCTTATGTTATGTGGATGTCAAGATAGACGTAAATCCCTTATGCTATGTGGGATGTCAAGATAGACGTAAAACCCTTATGCTATGTGGGATGTCAAGATAGACGCAAAACCCTTATACTATGTGGGATGTCAAGATAGACATAAAACCCTTATGCTATGTGGGATGTCAAGATAGACGTAAAACCCTTATGCTATGTGGGACATCAAGATAGACGTAAAACCCTTATGCTATGTGGGATATCAAGATAGATGTAAAACCATTATGCTATGTGGGATGTCAAGATAGACGTAAAACCCTTATGCTATGTGGGATGTCAAGATTGACGTAAAACATTTATGCTATGTGGGATGTCAAGATAGACGTAAAACCCTTATGCCATGTGGGACATCAAGATAGACGTAAAACCCTTATGCTATGTGGGACATCAAGATAGATGTAAAACCCTTATACTATGTGGGACATCAAGAGAAACGTAAAACCCTTATGCCATGTGGGACATCAAGATAGACGTAAAACGCTTATGCTATGTGGGATGTCAAGATTGACGTAAAAACCTTATGCTATGTGGGATGTCAAGATAGACGTAAAAACCCTTATGCTATGTGGGATGTCAAGATAGACGTAAAACCCTTATGTTATGTGGGATGTCAAAATTGACGTAAAAACCTTTTGCTATGTGGGATGTCAAGATAGACGTAAAACCCTTATGCTATGTGGGATGTCAAGATAGACGTAAAACGCTTATGTTATGTGGGACATCAAGATAGACGTAAAACCCTTATGTTATGTGGGACATCAAGATAGACGTAAAACCCTTATGCTATGTGGGATGTCAAGATAGACGTAAAACGCTTATGCTATGTGGGACATCAAGATAGACGTAAAACCCTTATGCTATGTGGGACATCAAGATAAACGTAAAACCCTCATGCCATGTGGGACATCAAGATAGACGTAAAACCCTTATGCTATGTGGGACGTCAAGATAGAAGTAAAACCCTTATGCTATGTGGGACGTCAAGATAAACGTAAAACCCTTATGCTATGTGGGACATCAAGATAGACGTAAAAACCTTATGCTATGTGGGACGTCAAGATAGAAGTAAAACCCTTATGCTATGTGGGACATCAAGATAAACGTAAAACCCTTATGCCATGTGGGACATCAAGATAGACGTAAAACCCTTATGCTATGTGGGACATCAAGATAGAAGTAAAACCCTTATGCTATGTGGGACGTCAAGATAGACGTAAAACGCTTATGCTATGTGGGACATCAAGATAGACGTAAAACCCTTATGCTATGTGGGACATCAAGATAAACGTAAAACCCTTATGCCATGTGGGACATCAAGATAGACGTAAAACCCTTATGCTATGTGGGATGTCAAGATTGACGTAAAAACCTTATGCTTTTTTCTTTGCTGTCCATGGAACTCTTAACATTCTTTTTAGAAACTCCATTTCAGCTGCTTCAATCTTGTTCTGACTTTGCGTGTTGACTGTCCACGGTTCACATCCACGCAACAGTTTCAGTTCTATGTAACACTGAAGAATTCTCTTTCTAAATTTAATTGATAGGCATTGGTTGGTAAGAGCGGTTTTCATTTTCTTGAATACTGTTTTAGCTTGTTTGATTCTGCTGCTAGCCCTGATATGGCTCTAGTAATCGGCTGGCTATAAGCAATATGAACTTGTCTGATTCTGCTGGTTATTTCTAATGTGCATCTGCTGTCTGGTGCGACGACTGTTCCCAGATATTCAAACTTGTCAACTCATAAAATGTCCTATAAATGTTGCTTGTTTTTTTTTCCTAATCTTCTTCATGAATATTCCTTTTCTATTCGCCTCTTTCAAGACTGTCTCGTTTGTTGTCTTAGCTGTCCATGGAACTCTTAACATTCTTCTTAGTAACTACATTTCAGCTGCTCAATCTTGTTCTAACTTTGCATGTTGACTGTCCATGCTTCATATCCGCACAACAGAATCGGTTCTATGTAACACGGAAGAAACCTCTTTCTGATGCTAAGTGATAAGTGTTTGTTGGTAAGAACGCTTTTCATTTTCTTGAATGCTGTTTTATCTTGGCTGATTCTGGTTGTCATTTTGCATGAGGGGATTTCTTTGTTTCTATTGATTACCGTCACTTTAGTTTTTTTGCTACTTAGCTCCAGCCAATTCTTTCTGCTTTTTGTTTCTGTTATATTTTTGTAGATCTCTATCAATTTCTGCAATCAGAACGGTGTCATCTGCGTAACAAAGATTGTTTAACATTTTTCATCCAAGTTTTATCCCAGGACATTCTTTTAGGTTTCTCATGATGGTTTTGCTGTCAAGTGAAAACAAATCTGGTAACAAACACATGCCAGCCAAACCCCTCTTTTGATATTTTGGATAGAGCTTATATCATTTTCTACCCCATTGCTGCTGTTTGTTCCCAGTACATATCATTTTCTATCCCATTGCTGCTAGCATGCTGTTTGTTCCCAGTACATATTCCTTTTTATTCTTCGATCCTTTCCACCAACATTGAGCCTTTCTAGTTGGTAGATTAATTCTTTGTGTCTTACCCGATCAAAAGCCTTGGTGTAGTCAACAAAACATAAATATTAATCCTTTTTCAACTCAGTTGATCTTTCTGTGAAATTCTTAGGACATATATGTCATTAATAATTGCTTTTCCTTCAACAAATCCCCATTGTGCTTCTACTGTTTCTCTTTTGAGTCAGTTCCTTGTCCTGATCCTGATTATTCTTAACGGAATCTTTGTTA
>JAPXFY010005515.1:0-2500 GCA_030674185.1 Monoplex corrugatus
CTCGATAGTGACCATCAGGTCTGTCGCCGCGCTACACACATAACGGTACAAGTGTGCTGGTAAAAGAAGGGGGAAAGAAGAAGCCCAAATCGTTCTTTTGCCCTCACATGATCCCCCTCCCCAATACCCCACCCCCTCCCCGTGTTACCTAACCCCAACCAGAGCAGGACATTGCCCCCACAACCCTCCTGGGTTAGGCGGGCTCTGGACCCTATCGTCTTGGTGTTTCAAGTTTTTTTTTTTTTCATAGTGGACATCATCTCTTTGTTGTTGTCATCTTTTTCGTCGTTTTTTTTTTTCTCTGAGTTTGTTTGTTTGTTTGTTTGTTTGTTTGTTTGTTTGTTTTCTCCTCTACTTCTTTTTCTTCCCCCAAACCTCCCCACGTTTTGTTCTCTAATCCTTTCTTTTCTTATCCTCCTGCCCCCCCGTTCTCCAGATACCCCCTCCCTTCCTCTCCTTCTGTGTGTGTGTTTATATGTAATACATATATACATGTATATGTATATATATACTGTATATATATAGAGAGAGAGAGACAGAGAGAAAGAGAGAGATTTCTCTCTTTACCTCTCGATCTATTTTCTCTCTGAATTGTTTGGGTGTTGGTTGGTTGGTTGGTTGGTTGGTTGGTTGGTTGGTTGGTTGGTTGGTTGGTTGGCTGGTTGGTTTGGTTGGATGGTTGGTTGGTTGGTTGGTTGGTTGGTTGGTTGGTTGGTTGGTTTGGTTGGATGGTTGGTTGGATGGTTGGTTGGATGGTTGGTTGGGTGGTTTTGGTTAGTTGGTGGGTTGGTTTGGTTGGCTGGTTTGGTTGGTTGGTTGATTGGGTGGTTGGTTGGTTGGTTTGGTTGGTTGGTTGGTTGGTTGGTTTGGTTGGTTGGTTGGTTGGTTGGTTTGGTTGGTTGGTTGGTTGGTTGGTTGGTTGGTTGGTTGGTTGGTTGGTTTGGTTGGCTGGTTGGTTGGATGGTTGGTTTGATGGTTGGTTGGTTGGTTTGGTTAGTTGGTGGGTTGGTTGGTTGGCTGGTTTGGTTGGTTGATTGATTGGGTGGTTGGTTGGTTGGTTTGGTTGTTGGTTGGTTGGTTGGTTTGGTTGGTTGGTTGGTTTGATTGGTTTTGTTGGTTGGTTGGTTGGTTTGGTTTGGTTGTTGGTTGGTTGGTTGGTTGGTTGGTTGGTTGGTTGGTTGGTTGGTTGGTTGGTTGGTTGGTTTGGTTGGTTGGTGGTGGTTGGTTGGTTGGTTGGTTGGTTGGTTGGTTGGTTTAGTTGGTGGGTTGGTTGGTTGGCTGGTTTGGTTGGTTGGCTGGTTGGTCGGTTGGTTTGGTTGATTGGTTGGTTGGTTGGTTGGTTGGTTGGTTGGTTGGTTCTTTCTTTCGTTCCTTCCTTTGTTCTTTTGTTCGTTCGTTCATCTGTTGGCTGTTTCTTAGATTGTTCGTTCATTTGTTTCTGAAATTGGTTTGGTTGGTTGGTTGGTTTGTTGGTTGGTTGGTTTGGTTGGTTGGTTGGTTGGATGGTCGGTCGGTCGGTCGGTCGGTCGGTCGGTCGGTTCGTTCGTTCGTTCGTTCGTTCGTTCGTTCGTTTGTTTGTTTGTTTGTTTGTTGTTTTCCTTCTTTCTTTCTTTCTTTCTTTTATCACTAAGGAGAATGAGAAGAAACACAACTCCATATTTTATCACCCGGCTGTCAGATAAAAACCTGTTGGTGTACTTTAAGGTTCACGCAAGGATTGTCAGTCTGACAGCTCCTTAAGCCAGACATACAGTATGGTTTAGGGCCAACTCATCTCGTGGATCATATCACAGACTTAAAAAGCAGGCTGAGCTATTACATAATACACACACTTTGGTGAAAATTTGGCATATATCTCTAATATTAACGAGCATGCCGCTATCTGACTGCTCTGCTAGCCTGGTAAACAAGATGAGAAATTAACACAGATCGCTGCTGGCATGAGCTTCGTTGCTTCTTTTGATTCTTCATCTGAATGGCCCACTTGTGTTTGTTAACTAGAGTTGCGATTAAATACCTAATTGCTGTTGGCGCTTACTCTGTGTGTTTGCTTAGATGAAAGAAGGAAAAGGAGAAGAAGATTTTTTTTTGTTATTCCCTGAGTAGCGTTTTTGTTGTTATTGTCGTCGTCGTTGTTGTTGTTGTGATGGTGGTGATGGTGGTGGTGGTGGTGGTTAACCTTGAGGAACATCTTTACATCTGGTTTGGGTATAAAGAAACGAAATAAAACAGAACGACAAAAGTACCTGCACTTTCGTTTTTTTGTTTGTTTGTTTGTTTGTTTTGTTTTGTTTTTTGTTTGTTGTTGTTTTTGTTGTTTCGTTGTTTTTGTTTTTGTTTTGTTTTGTTTTTTAGAAATAGGTAACCCTCATGTACAAAGAACTTTTAATTGTTCTACGAGTTATGTTATTTCTTGTGATCTGTCTAGTGTGTCATTCTTGTCTTGTCAACAATTTATATCCTATCTTGTCAAGTGTCACTTCCTTTGTCTCGTCTTTAC
>JAPXFY010005515.1:5000-12500 GCA_030674185.1 Monoplex corrugatus
GTGTTTGTTTGTTTGGTTTTTTTTTTTTGTTTTTGTTTATGTTTATGTTTTTGAGTGTTTGTTTTGTTTGTTTGTTTATGTTTTTGTTTATGTTTTTGTGTTTGTTTTGTTTGTTTGTTTTTGTTCGGTTGGTTTGTCTATTTTGTTCGGTTGGTTTGTCTATTTTGGTTGGTTGGTTGGTTGGTTGGTTGGTTGGTTGGTTGGTTGGTTTGGTTGGTTTGTTTCAGTTTGCTTGCTTGCTTGCTTGCTTGCTTGCCTGCTGCTTGCTTGCTTGCTTGCTTTGTTTGTTTGTTTGTGTGTTTGTTTGTTTGTTTGAACAAGACTTAAAAGAAAGAGAACACCACATGCATCAGCCAGCCGTCAGATAAGACGTGTGGATGTAGCCAACAGAATACCCAGGGATCGTCAATCTGACAGATACAAAGTCAGGCATGCAGCGACTGTAAGGCTAACTAGTGTCATGTATCGGGTTCCTGGCTTAAAAGCACGCTGAGCGATTACATAATACACACACACACACACACACACACACACACACACACACACACACACACACACACACACACACACACATTGATGGATGTTGCTTGTATTGCCAAAATTAATGATCGTGTCTATCTGACTTTGCTGGGCTGTCTGGTAAAACAAGAGGGTGAAAAATTACGTGTATCACTACTGACGTAAGCATTGTCTGAGCCCTCGTCGTTTCTTCTTTTTCTTTTTGTTTCTTTCTCTCTTCTTCTTCTTCGTGACCTACATATGTTTATATTGTAGGGTTTTATGATTAATGACCATGTTACTGTTGCTGTTTGCTGTTTGGGGTTTTAGTCAGTTGAAAAAAAAAAAAAGGGGGGGGTGTTGGTTTTGTTTGTTTGTTTGTTTTATTGTTTTTGTTTTTAGTTTGTTTTTTGTTTTGTTTTTTGTTGTTGTTTTGTTGTGTGTGTTTTTGTTGTTGTTGTGTTTTTTTTGGGGGGTCTTGTCTGTTCTTGTGAGGAAAATCTCCTCATATGGGAGCAAGCAAATAAAAAACAAAATAAAATCTCTTTATATGGCAACAAGCAAGTATGTGATAAGACATGGGGCAAACTATGTGATAAGACATGGGGCAAACTATGTTATAAGACATGGGGCAAACTATCTTATAAGACATGGGGCAAACTATGTGATAAGACATGGGGCAAACTATGTTATAAGACATGGGGCAAACTATGTTATAAGACATGGGGCGAACTATGTTATAAGACATGGGGCAAACTGTGTTATAAGACATGGGGCAAACTATGTTATAAGACATGGGGCAAACTATGTTATAAGACATGGGGCAAACTATGTTAAAAGACATGGGGGCAAACTATATTATAAGACATGGGGCAAACTATGTTATAAGACATGGGGCAAACTATGTTATAAGACATGGGGCAAGCTATGTTATAAGACATGGGGCAAACTATGTGATAAGACATGGGGTAAACTATGTGATAAGACATGGGGCAAACTATATGATAAGATATGGGGCAAACTATGTGATAAGACATGGGGCAAACTATGTTATAAGACATGGGGCAAACTATGTGATAAGACATGGGGCAAACTATGTGATAAGACATGGGGCAAACTATGTTATAAGACATGGGGCAAACTATGTTATAAGACATGGGGCAAACTGTGTTATAAGACATGGGGCAAACTATGTTATAAGACATGGGGCAAACTATGTTATAAGACATGGGGCAAACTGTGTTATAAGACATGGGGCAAACTATGTTATAAGACATGGGGCAAACTATGTAATAAGACATGGGGCAAACTGTGTTATAAGACATGGGGCAAACTATGTTAAAAGACATGGGGGCAAACTATATTATAAGACATGGGGCAAACTATGTTATAAGACATGGGGCAAACTATGTTATAAGACATGGGGCAAGCTATGTTATAAGACATGGGGCAAACAAAGTGATAAGACATGGGGTAAACTATGTGATAAGACATGGGGCAAACTATATGATAAGATATGGGGCAAACTATGTGATAAGACATGGGGCAAACTATGTTATAAGACATTGGGCAAACTATGTGATAAGACATGGGGCAAACTATGTGATAAGACATAGGGCAAACTATGTGATAAGACATGGGGCAAGCTATGTTATAAGACAAGGGGCAAACTATGTTATAAGACATAGGGGCAAACTATGTTATAAGACATGGGGCAAACTTTGTTATAAGACATGGGGCAAACTATGTGATAAGACATGGGGCAAACTATGTTATAAAACATGGGGCAAACTATGTGATAAGACACGGGGCAAACTTTGTCATTAGACATGTGGCAAACTGTGTTATAAGACATGGGGAAAACTATGTTATAAGACATGGGGCAAACTTTCTTATAAGACATGGGGCAAACTATGTTATAAGACATGGGGCAAACTATGTTATAAGACATGGGCAAACTATGTTATAAGACATGGGGGCAAACTATGTGATAAGACATTGGGCAAACTATGTGATAAGACATGGGGCAAACGATGTGATAAGACATGGGGCAAACTATGTGATAAGACATGGGGCAAACTATGTTATAAGACATGGGGCAAACTATGTGATAAAACATGGGGCAAACTATGTGATAAGACATGGGGGCAAACTATGTTATAAGACATGGGGCAAACTATGTGATAAAACATGGGGCAAACTATGTGATAAGACATGGGGCAAACTATGTGATAAGACATGGGGCAAACTTTGTGATAAAACATGGGGCAAACTATGTGATAAGACATGGGGGCAAACTATGTCATAAGACATGGGGCAAACTATGTCATAAGACATTGGGCAGACTTTGTTATAAGATATGGGGCAAACTATGTGATAAGACATGGGGCAAACTATGTGATAAGACATTGGGCAAATTATGTGATAAGACATGGGGCAAACTTTGTGATAAGACATGGGGCAAACTATGTGATAAGACATGGGGCAAATTATGTGATAAGACATGGGGCAAACTATGTGATAAGACATGGGGCAAACTATGTGATAAGACATTGGGCAAACTATGTAATAAGACATTGGGCAAGCTATGTTATAAGACCTTGGGCAAGCTTTGTTATAAGACATGGGGCAAACTATGTGATAAGACATTGGGCAAACTTTGTTATAAGACATGGGGCAAACTATGTTATAAGACATGGGGGCAAACTATGTGATAAGACATTGGGCAAACTATGTGATAAGACATTGGGCAAACTATGTAATAAGACATTGGGCAAACTATGTTATAAGACATGGGGCAAGCTGTGTTATAAGACATGGGGCAAACTATGTCATAAGACATTGGGCAAACTATGTGATATGAAATCGGGCAAACTATGTTATAAGACATGGGGCAAACTAAGTTATAAGACATGGGGCAAACTGTGTTATAAGACATGGGGCAAACTGTGTTATAAGACATGGGGCAAACTGTGTTATAAGACATGGGGCAAACTATGTTATAAGACATGGGGCGAACTATGTTATAAGACATGGGGCGAACTATATGATAAGACATGGGGCAAACTATGTTATAAGACATGGGGCAAACTATGTTGTAAGACATGGGGCAAACTGTGTTATAAGACATGGGGCAAACTATGTTATAAGACATGGGGCGAACTATGTTATAAGACATGGGGCAAACTATGTGATAAGACATGGGGCAAACTATGTTATAAGACATGGGGCAAACTGTGTTATAAGACATGGGGCGAACTGTGTTATAAGACATGGGGCAAACTGTGTTATAAGACATGGGACAAACTGTGTTATAAGACATGGGGCAAACTGTGTTATAAGACATGGGGCAAACTATGTTATAAGACATGGGGCGAACTATGTTATAAGACATGGGGCAAACTGTGTTATAAAACATGGGGACAAACTATGTTTTAAGACATGGGGACAAACTATGTTATAAGACATGGGGCAAACTATGTTATAAGACATGGGGCAAACTATGTTATAAGACATGGGGCAAACTATGTGATAAGACATGGGGCAAACTATGTTATAAGACATGGGGGCAAACTATGTTATAAGACATGGGGACAAACTATGTGATAAGACATGGGCAAACTATGTTATAAGACATGGGGACAAACTATGTTTAAAGACATTGGGCAAACTATGTGATAAGACATTGGGCAAACTATGTGATAAGACATTGGGCAAACTTTGTTATAAGACATGGGGCAAACTATGTGATAAGACATGGGGCAAACTATGTGATAAGACATGGGGCAAACTTTGTTATAAGACATGGGGCAAACTATGTGATAAGACATGGGGCAAACTTTGTTATAAGACATGGGGCAAACTATGTTATAAGACATGGGGCAAACTATATGATAAGACAGGCAAACTATGTGATAAGACATGGGGGCAAACTATGTCATAAGACATGGGGCAAACTATGTCATAAGACATTGGGCAGACTTTGTTATAAGATATGGGGCAAACTATATGATAAGACATGGGGCAAACTATGTGATAAGACATGGGGCAAATTATGTGATAAAACATGGGGCAAACTTTGTATAAGACATGGGGCAAACTATGTTATAAGACATGGGGACAAACTATGTTATAAGACATGGGCAAACTATGTATAAGACATGGGCAAACTATGTGATAAGACATGGGCAAACTTGTATAAGACATGGGCAAACTATGTATAAGACATGGGGCAAACTATGTGATAAGACATGGGGCAAACTATGTTATAAGACATGGGGCAAACTATGTGATAAGACATGGGGCAAACTTGTTATAAGACATGGGGCAAACTATTTATAAGACATGGGCAAACTATATGATAAGACATGGCAAACTATGTGATAAGACATGGGGCAAACTTGTTATAAGACATGGGCAAACTATGTTGATAAGACATGGGGCAACTATGTGATAAGACATGGGCAAACTATGTGATAAGACATGGGCAAATATGTGATAAGACATGGGGCAAACTTGTGTATAAGACATGGGGCAAACTATGTGATAAGACATGGGGCAAATATGTGATAAGACATGGGGCAAACTATGTGATAAGACATGGGGCAACAGATAAGACATGGCAATATGTATAAGACATGGGCAACTATGTTATAAGACTGGGCAACTTGTTATAAGACATGGGCAAACTATGTGATAAGACATGGGCAAACTTGTATAAGACATGGGGCAAACTATGTTATAAGACATGGGGCAAACTATGTGATAAGACATGGGGCAAACTATGTGATAGACATGGGCAAACTTTAGTTATAAGAACATGGGCAACTATGTATAAGACATTGGGCAACTGTGTATAAGACATGGGGCAAACTATGCATAAGACATTGGGCAAACTGTGTATAAATGAACTGTGACGGGCAAACTATATAAGACGGGCAAACGTATAACATGGGGCAAACTGTGTATAAGAATGCAAACTTGTTAAAACATGGGCAAACTATGTTATAAGACATGGGCAAACTATGTATAAGACAGGAAACTATGAGAAGGGGCAAACTATGTATAAACATGCAAACTTTTTAGACATGGGACTGTTTTAAAGTTGCACTATTTAGACATGGGGCGAAACTAGTTATAAGACATGGGCAAATCTTGTGATAGACATGGTGGCAAACTTTGTATAAGAACATGGCAAACTGTAAACAGGAATATAAACATCAAACTATGTGATAAGACATGGGCAAACTGTGTTATAAGACATGGGCAAACTATGTATAATGCTGGGAGCTATGTTATAGACCCACGAGTGGTGCATTGTTATAACATGGGCAACTTGTTTGTGGACACTTTGTTTAAGCAATGGGACAGAGATGGGGCAATAGTGTAAGTGGGTGGGTGAAGGGGAATGAGGGTAACTATGTGATAAGACAAGGCTAGCTTGTGATTGGAGGCAAACTGTATATAAGTAACATGTGGGAACTTGATGGAGCTTTGTCTGTTATTCAGACTGGCATTACTGTATTAGAATCAACTATGTGATAAAGAAACATGGCCACTTTGTTATTCATCTCTTTTCTTCTTGTTTTACATGCACTACTGGCACACTATTCTGCATTTTAAGACATGGGCTCTTCTTAACTTTTGTTATAAATTGTTTTTTTTCATGCATCACTTGTTACGACTATGGGCACTTGTTTTCTTTTATGTACTGTTTATGTCTGTTTTAACTCTTGTTCTACTGACATGGCAAACAGATATACGTCCTATTGCTTTTACATCACATGTCTGGCAACTATGTGATAAGACATGAGCAAATTTTTTATTAAAATGTTGACACTTATATGGGCATGAACTTACTGTTATAGACATCAGAAACAACAAAACTGAAAACAAGACAGGCAAAACATTAAAGAATTTAAGCATGGGGCAAACTATTGATAAGACATGGGGCAAACTATGTTATAGGACATGGGGCAAACTTGTTATAAGACATGGGCAACTATATGATGGAACAAAAGACATTGGGCGAGCAATGTTAAACTGGTTGAATGGGCAAACTTTAGTTTATAGAGACATATGGGAACAACTAAGGCTGATTGGACATGGGGATAAGAAACAGTGTGATAACGGGTATGGGACACATGCATTAGACTTGTGCAAAGTATGCTATAAGATGTGGGGCAAACTACGTGATAAGACCGGGGCAAACTACCTGGGGCTATGTTATAAGACATGGGGCAAACTATGCGATAAGCAGCCTGTGAAAAATGTGCATATGCCGAGAGAGAGAGAGGGAGAGAGAGAGAATCTTTTGCACCTCTTGATTTTGCTTAGAAATTGCGATTCGTTTCGATTTATAAAGTTGTTTGATTTGTAGCACATTAGTGTCCTGATATAGCAGATTTAATATAAACTCCTTGCATGAATACAGATCTTTGCTTTGTATTGTGTAAAATTGCATTCGATTTCAAAGTAAAAGAACCTTCAATGCAAACAGGTAAAAAAAAACTATGCGATAAGCAGGCCAGAAGACTGGACCTTATCAGACCGTGGAACCCAGATGGCAATAGTAGAATGACGACTGCAGTTTCTGCTGCTGGTGTTGCTATTGCTGTATGACCCCCTACCCCCAGGTGCTTGTTGTTTTTAGTCTCCTGGCTGTGGGCTTTTCAGTCTGCTGTTTGGTACTGTTGTTTGTTTTCTAAGCAGATGTTTTGGGCAGAGAGGGGCCAAGTGAGTGGGCGAGGGGGGGGGGGGCAGAGGGGATGAGGGTTATTCTAGTGTGAAAGCAAGGCTTTTGTCTTTGGTTGTGACGGGGTAGCTAAACGTGTTATATGATAGTTATAATGTGTTTGCTGACTTGATGGACGCTTTTGTTTTCTGCTGTTCTGTCTGTCCTGTCTTACTTTCTGTCTTATCTATAGTGAACACACAAAAAAAGTCCCCTTCCTTGTTCTCTCTCTCTCTTTCTTTCTCTTTCTCTCTCTCTCTCTCTCTCTC
>JAPXFY010005516.1:0-2500 GCA_030674185.1 Monoplex corrugatus
CATGTACAACACATAGCACACATACACAACACACACACTACTTGTACAACACATAGCACACACACACAAACCACAAACACACACACTACATGTACAACACATAGCACACACACACAAACTCACACACTACATGTACAACACATAGCACACACACACACACACACACACACACACACACACACACACACACACACACACACACTACATGTACAACACACACACACTACATGTACAACACATAGCACACACACACACACACACACACAAACACTACATGTAAAACACACACACACACACTACATGTACAGCACATAGCACACACACACACACTACATGTACAGCACATAGCACACACACACACACTACATGTACAGCACATAGCACACACACAAAACACACACACTACATGTACAACACATAGCACACACACATACACAATCACACACACACAAACACACACACTACATGTACAACACACACACACACACTACATGTACAACACATATCACGAACACACACACACACACACACACACACACACACACACACACACACACACACACACAACACACACACACACACACTACATGTACAACACACACACACACACACACACACACACACACACACACACTACATGTACAACACATAGCACACACACACACTACATGTACAACCCACATAGCACACACACACACACTACATGTATAACACATAGCACACACACACACACACACACACACACTACATGTACAACACATAGCACACACACACAAACACACACTACATGTACAACACATAGCACACACACACACACACTACATGTACAACACATAACACACACACACAAACACACACTACATGTACAACACATAGCACACACACACACACACACTACATGTACAACACATAGCACACACACACAAACACACACACTACATTTACAACACATAGCACACGCACACAAACACAACACTACATGTACAACACATAGCACACACACACACACACACACATACACGCACGGACGCACACACACACATACATGCAAGTGCACGCACACATACACACATACAAACACATACACACAGATGCAAGCACGAGCATACACACACACACACGAACACACACACACACACACACACACACACAAACACACACACACACACACACACACACACACACACACACAAACACGCTTACGCGCGCGTGCTTTACTTACTCTCTTCTAGACCCATAACCATCCCCTTTCACTCCATCTCCGCAATAAACAATTGTTTCACAGTCCTCTGCCTTGATTTTGTTTGTTTGTTTTGTTTTGTGGCAGTTACGTGAATTTGTTGTCCTGTATTGCCTCTTGCAGACAGGAAGAAACTGTGATGGTATGCTATTCTTTTACACCTATCGTACCATAGAAGTCAGCCAACAATAGCTTTTTCTTTATATACCTACTTCAGATATTGCTACGCAATTAAAGGAAAAAAAAAGAGATCAAGCTTAATTGGTCTTGGGCCTGTATCGTTATAGTCAGTTCATTGACCTGAATGGGGTTAATGTCCTGGTAACACTTATTTTGCCTTCAGCCTGTGCAAACTCCTAATTGCACCAGCAAGACCTCAAAATGGTAAGAGAGAGGGACGACAGGACTTGTGAAAGACTGACACCACCAGAATGATTGGTTTAGCTGTCACTGACTCAGTGTCGAATAACATATACAAGTATACAAAACTATATCTTCCATAAAATATCTGTGACAAAAGCAGTCGTATCTATTACAATAATTCTCTAAGCAAACAGTGCGTGGCACTATCTGAAGTAGATCATTATTGATAAACCATCGTCACTGGAGCCATCTGTAATCTCTGTGTCATGATCTGAAGTTGCCATCTGTTGATACAGTCGTTTTCATTGGGATAGACCTAAATCCACCAAAATTAGATATGAAATGCATAGCGTCTCATTAATTTAAGTCATCTCTTGACGATCAACATATTTGCAGAAAAATTTTATCTATGTCATGTACATTAGGTAGATACATCGTTTTATGGGGATGATGTCTTTGAGCCCCCGTCTCATTGGGCCCCGTCTCATTGGGCCCCCGTCTCTTTGGGTCCCCGTGTCTTTGAGCCCCCATGTCTTTGGGCCCCCGTCTCATTGGGCCTCCGTCTCATTGGGCCCCCGTCTCTTTGTGCCAGCGCCCAGACTGCCTTCTTGAAACGGTTGTAGAGGCCCAAAATGTCGTACCGTCCCAAAATGTCGCAGAGGCCCAAAATGTCACACTGACCCAAAATGTCGCAACGACGTTTTGGATCGGGGATAAAGGCCCAAAACGTCGCACCAGCTCCAGATGTCATTCTGGACCAGTTTTACCGCTGTATAGTGTAGTAGGACTTCACGTGAATAATTTATGATGTTATGTACAGTGGTCATTGTCACTTTTCAGTTTCAATTTGGTTTATTTCACTGGTTTACTGCTAAGTAGTGCATAGAGAGACAAAGA
>JAPXFY010005516.1:7500-14816 GCA_030674185.1 Monoplex corrugatus
TAGCACACACATTACATGTACAACACATAGCACACACACACACAAACACACACACTACATGTACAACACATAGCACACACACTACATGTACAACACATAGCATACACACACAAACACACACACTGCATGTACAACACATAGCACACACACACAAACACACACACTACATGTACAACACATAGCACACACACACAAACACACACACTACATGTACAACACATAGCACACACACTACATGTACAACACATAGCACACACACTACATGTACAACACATAGCACACACACTACATGTACAACACATAGCACACACACACAAACATACTCACAACACATGTATATCACACACACACATAATACATGTGCAACACATAACACACACACACACAAACACACACACTACATGTACAACACATAGCACACACACACACACACACATACACACACAGCACACACACACACACACACTACATGTACAACACATAGCACACACCACACACTACATGTACAACACATAGCACACACACACACACACACACAACACACAAACACACACACACACTACATGTACAACACACAGCGCACACATACACACACACACTACTACATGACAACACATAGCACACACACCACACACACACACACACACTACACACAACAGACACACACACACACACACACACACACACTACAACAACACACTACAACACACACACACACACACACAACACACACACTACAACACAAAACACACACACGCGCACACACACACACACACACACACTACAACACACACAACACACACACACACACACACACACCACACACACACTACAACACACACACGACAACATACACACACACACAACTACAACAACACACACACATCAACACACACACACACACACACACACACACACACACACAACACACACACACACACACACACACACCACACACACACACACACAACAAACACACACACACACACACACATACAACACACACACAAACACACACACAACACACACACACACACACACACATAACACACAAACACACACAACACACACACACAACATACAACACACACACACAACACACATCAATACACACACACACAACACACACACCACACACACCACACACACACACACACACACACAACACACACAACAACACAAACACACACACACACACACACACACACACACACACACACACACACAACACACACACACACACAACACACACACACACACACCACACACACACACACACACACACACAACGCACACACACACATACACACACAACACACACAACACAACACACACACACACACACACACACACACACACACACAACACACACACAACCACACAACACACATACCACACACACACACACACACACACAACGCACCACACACCACACACACATACACACACACACCACACACACACACATACACACACACACACACACACACTTCACTGAACTTCTTCCCAGACCCATCATCTGTGTTCTTTACCCTACCTGTGCTCTAAACAATGGTTTCAAAGTCAATGAACCGTGACAGACCGTCAACCTCTTTACAAACCCATGAACAATGACAAACTGTCAACCTTGTTTACAAGCCTCCCCAAACACCGTTTACGTCGAATCCCGGGGTGTGCTACATTAAAACGCGGGCCCCAGTAGCTCAGTTGGTTTGAGCGTCGGATTCACATGCTAATAGTTGTGGGTTCGAATCCCGGGGTGCGCTATATTAAAACTGTTCACTGTTCCATCTTAACATCATTGTTGTTCTGGTGGTGTCAGTATACAATTAAATAGGTCCCACTTCCCCCACTTCCCTGGGATGGTTATCCCCGTCGGCCATATCACCTGAGGTGGGTGTCGACGTAAAAACTCAACCAAATCAATCAAAGCTACATTAAAACTGGCCTTCTCACTGTCCCATCTTAGCATCACTATTGTTCTGGTGGTGTTAGTTCACTAACCCTTCTCCTACTTCCTGGGAATGGTTATCCCCGTCGGCCATATCACCTGAGGTGGATGTTGGCGTAAAAAGTCATAAAAAATCAATCTATCAGTTTACGTCAGTTTTGCCTGTCACCTGAGTGTCTGTACTTACAGCAACAAGGGATAGATTCGTATGATAGTTCATGATCGCCAACGCCATGGGGCAGGTTAGATGATGATGATGATAATGATGATGATGATGATGATGATGATGATGATGATGATGATGATGAAGTGTATGTTTGATCACACAGGCAAATGACTGTAGTTGCAGCTTTCCCCATGTCCCTGGGATGGTTATCCCTGTCGGCCATATCACTTCAGTTGGGTGCCGACGTAAAAACTGAACCAAATCAATCAGAACCAACATAAAAAAAGCTTATTATGTGAATTTGTTGTCCTGTACTGTCTATTGCATCCAGAAGACTTTGTGATGTTGAGCTGTTCTTTTACAACCATTGGACCATAAATTCATCCGACGATAGTTTGTCAGTATCCATCCACTTCAGATAGTGCTAGGCAATGAAAGATAAACACGTTTGGCTAGTGTTTGGAAGTCGTTGATGGCTAGTTTGGTTGGTTAAGTTTTTACGTTAGCAACCACCTTAGGTGATATAGCCCATGGGGATAACCATCCCAGGGAAGTGGCGGAAGGGGGATCTATCTAATCGTATACTGACTCCACCAGAACAACAATGATGTTAAGATGGGACAGTGAGAAGGCCAGTTTTAATGTAGCACACCCCGGGATTCGAACCCACAACCATTAGCATGTGAATCCGAGTAGTTGTTGTAGAGGGGTTCCTTGCATTTAACCAGTTCTGTACGCACAGCCCCCAAATCTGCCAATAAGTATCTGGCAAACTCCTTAGGCCTGTGCAAAAACTTATACACTGGCAAGGTCTGGCAATCCCCCCGTGGGGATGCTGGGGGCATTTTCAGTATAAATAGTATCCCCACCTTCTGGAAATTCTGTGCTGGAAATTTCCTCTTTTCTGTCACTGTCTTTTTTCTGCCTTGTTCCAATTTCCTCTTTTCTGTCACTCTGCTTGTTTCTGCCTTGTTCCTTTGCTTTCTGTCATTTCTTCGTATCATTTTCTGCCTTGCTGGTCCATTCACCTGTATGTTTTCGATAAAGTCTCTTTTCTCTAAGGATTGATAATTGGGTACATGTATTAAGCGCTTTTTGGCTCTAGGGAGGTGAAAAATGCAGAAGCAATTTTTGGTAATTTAGGCCCTTTTTTATACATGTTTTGGTGTCCTTACGTATGCGTTAATGTGTATTCAGGTGCGTCTTTTAAATCTACTGTGCAATGAATTGGAAGGAGTGGTCAACGCTGGGGGCATGTCCTTAGATTATGTGTGCGAAATGCATTAATATGTGTACTTAATTTTCTTTTCTTATTTTTTGTTGAAGTTTTGCATGTTTTGAAGCAGTTAAAGCCCTGACATGGCTACACGCAGTCAGCTGGGCTTTAAACAATAATAACAATAACAATAACAAGGTCTCAACATGGTAAGGGAGGGGGGGGGGCAGGACTTGTGAACGCTGACACCACCAGAATGATTGGTTTACCTGTGACTGACTGTGTCAATTTCCATCAACAAGTATACTAAGATATACTTGTTGAAGTTTTGTTCCCCAACTGCCAAGTTTTTGTTTTGTTTTGTTTTGTTTTTGTTTTGTTTTGTTTTGTTTTGTTTTGTTTTGTTTTACAGCATCGTCTCCCTCAAAGGTTGCTTGCTTTTTTGTTTGCGTTGTTTTAACCCTTTGACTTCTGCACCCTGGCCACCAGCATCCTGTTGTCAGTGATACTAACAAAGCAACAACTTATCCTTTCCACCAACTTCCTGCAGGAACTTTTTCCCATGTTTAGCCAACACACACACACACACACACACACACACACACACACACACACACACACACACACACACACACACACACATACATACACACACACACATACATACACACACACACACATACATACACACACACACACATACATACACACACACACATACACACACACGTGTGCGTGCGCGCGCACGCATACGCGTGTACATGTGACTTTTTCCTTGTTTGGCCAGCAAACACACACACACACATCACACACACACATACACACACACACACACACACTCACACATGTACACGTAACTTTTTCCATTTTTGGTCAACACACACACACACACACATACACACAATTACACACACTCACACACACACACAAAAGTACACTTGCGCACACATACACACACACACACAAGTACACGCGCGGGCACATACAAACACACAAACACACACACGCACGTACGCACGCGCACACACACACACACACACACACACACATGTAAACGCAATGTTTTTCCATGTTTGGCCAACACACAGGCACCCATACACACACACACAGATATACATACACACACACGCAGAAACGCACGCACGCACGCACGCACAAACGCACGCACGCACACACGAACGCACACACACATGTACATGTAATCTTTTTCCAGTTTTGGCAAACACACACACACACATACATTCACACACAAGCACGCACGCACACACACACACATACGCCCACACGTACACGTAACTTTTTCCATTATTGGTCAACACACACACATGCGCTCAGACACACACGCACATACACATGGACACATACAGACATACACACATATGTACACATTATATTTTTCTCATGTGTGGCCACACACACACACTGCACACGCATGCACACACGCACACACAGACACAACGACACACATACACACCTGCAGGCAGGCACGCACGTGCACACACACACACACACACACACACGCGCGCGCACACACACACACAGACATACGCACACGCATGTACATATAACTTTTTCCCATGTTTGGCCAACAACACACACACACACACACACACACACACACACACACACACATACACGAACAAACACACACACACACACACACACACCACACACACACACACACACACACACACACACACACACACACACACACACACACACACACACACGCACACAACACACACACGCACACGAAACACACACACACTTAAATGATCTGTGATAGACTTTGCAAGGTTAACAAGAAACACCCGAGGGACCTGATGAGACCCTGACCACCAACGTCTCGCCTCTCACTGGACAGTCATCTTCCCAGGCTGCCGACGCCACTCGATAGTCATTTCATCAATGTCTGAACAATGATCCGCGTAAACTGGCAACAAGCTGCTTGAAGGTAAACTTTTCTATTACCTGTCAACCTCTTGAAATTCAATGTTTCCCAAGCTATTTACTTGTAAGGTTGCCTGTTACCAAAGAGTGTTTAATCACACGGTTATGGACCTCTGTGTGTCTGTGTGTCTCTGTGGGGTGGTGGTGGGGTGGTGGTGGGAAGGTGTTTCTATGTACTTAAAGGTTTCTTTATTGTTCTTGTTTGTCCTTTCTCTGTCTCTTCCGGTCGCTGTTTGTCTCTGTCCCCATCCCTCTCTCTCTCTGTGTCTCTGTCTCACTTTGCTTTTCTCCCCATTTCACTCCCCGTCTCTCTCTCTCACTGTCTTTCTCTCCCTCCTCTGCCATCTCTCTCTCGGTCTCACTTTGTCTCACTCCCCATCTCTCTCTCTCTCTCTTTTTTTCTCTCTCTCTCTCTCTGTTTTATAACAAAGCTTTTAAAATTCAAGGGACGTTCTATGTCGTTCCATTCTGTCGAGTTTACAATTCTTATCACTATCCGAGCTCATGAGGACTACCCATCAGAAAGTTGCCAAAAGAAGCCTAAAGACATGTCCCTGGATGATAAACTATTTAACCCTTTGACTCCTGCACTGTGTCCACCAGCGTCCTGCATATGTCAACGATACTAGGAAAGCAAAAGTTGACCCCTTGATTCCCTCACTTTATCCATCAGCTTTCTGCACGGAAGCTGGTGGATAGGACACGGAAGTCAAAACGTTAATTTTTTACAGTTGGTAGATGGAGTGCAGCAGTAAAAGAATTAACAACACCCCCCCCCCCCCCACCCTTTGCCTTTGGCAAAATCGATTAATGAAGGGAATCCATTTGGTTTGTTTCATTCATAGATACAATTTTGGTTTAAACGAACTATCATAACATTTCGTCCCAGTTCAAATGTGGTCGAAAATATTTTGTGACCAGCCGCCGTGGTGTAGTGGTTAATGCAATGGACTACTGACCGAAAGGTTGTGGGTTTGAATCCCCATCAGTCCCTTCAAAAAATTAATGTGGGATATTTCGGCTCTAACAAGCTCCTACCCAAAGTTGGGTGTGCTATGGGCTCTCTGGCCTGGTTGGCACCAGGATATATTATGATTGATAGCAAGCGAAGAGTACAGCATTCTCACACAGTCTCAATCTTAGATGGAACTCCATAGCATCATGATTATCATCCTCATCATCATCATCATCGCATTGTAAAAACTCTGCCAGCTTCTGTGGTCATTAAGGTAGTGTAGAAAATAGAAAATGGGACGACAAAAAAAAATAAAATAAAAAAATAAATAAAAGGTAAGTACAAAGGAACCGCCATAAGTGCGATGATCCTAAAACTATAAAATATTTTGTGATACGAGAGATCCCCTTTTAAAAAGAATATTATCAATACGGAAATACATATGAAAAATAAGCTATATCCGAAAGGTTGCCATACTTCTGAAGAAGAAATTTGAAGATGTATTATGAAAATCTATTTCAGAGAGTGTGTTTAAGATAATAAATGACAAATAAAGCAATCACGCTGAAACGTTATATTTCAACAGATTATGAGCTGTATATTTTTGCATTATTTATTTTACATCAGAAATACTAATTCAAGTGCTGTCAATTTTTTTGTTCTTGTCTCTTAAAAATCAATACACAAATCCATATAAACGTAGACTTCCTAAATGTTCTTTTTTCCTGTCAGTATTGTGATAATAATCATATTGACGATGATGATAATGATTATAATCATAATGATGATGATGATGATAATAATAATCGTGATGATGATAATTATTATCATTATTGTTATAATTATTATCATTATTATTGTTATTGATATTATTATTATTATTATAGATAACACAAACAAAATACAGCAATGGCAACCTTACTGGTGTATCAACTATGGAACCACCTCTCTCATGAATAAGACAATGGAATTCTTCTGATGGTAACCAGAGATGTAAGTAATTCTCACAGAACACTTAGTTTTATGCTCATAGTTTGGAGTGATATACAAAGGCTGGCCAAAATAAGGTATTCAGGTA
>JAPXFY010005519.1:10000-14807 GCA_030674185.1 Monoplex corrugatus
TTATACACACATCGTAAACTGACCATCCTTCATCAGACCCACACTTCCTCCATGGTGGAACTGATATTGACCTCATAAAACCCAACACGTTTATTGCTGACATTGATCAAACAGTCCATATCTTCATTCTAGCACGTCCCCTGGGTTGACTTTATTCCTTTGTTACAAATGTTGAATCGTATTTAAGATGTTCACTTTATTCTTTTCTATTGTATAGAATAAACTGTGACATTTGTTCTCCAATAAAGAAAAGGGATGAATTATACACTCACACATTATACAGCTATGGCCTTCACAAGTGGCCAAAGACGTGGGTAGCTGATAAATGTCTGTGTATTATTATGGTATCAGCATAAAAGTCTCTGGATATAAGATGGCTACGCAAGATCTCTGACGTAACATGGCAAGATCGAGTATGGAAACATCAAGTTCTGAAGAAGTGTAACTGGTCAAATATAGAGTTTCATCATCATCATCAAGTGCCTTGACAAATGGCGTTGGCGATCGTGGCCTTCCATATGTTTCTATCCCTTATTACCGCAAGCACATCTTCCACCCTCTCTGTCCTCAGCCACTCTGCAAGTCCGTCCAGTATTTTTTCCCTGGGTCTACCTGATGCTCTCTTTCCCTCCAGCTTTCCTGTTGTGACCAGGTGCTCCAATTTCCCTTTCCTCATAAAATGGCCTATAAATGTTGCCTATCTTTTCCTAATCTTCCTTATAAATGATTTTCCTGTGTCTGCCTCTATCAAGACTGTCTCGTTTGTTTTCTTTGCTGTCCATGGAACTCTCAACATTCTTCTTAGAAACCACATCTCGGCTGCCTCAATCTTGTTCTGCCTTTGCTTGTTGACTGCCTAAGCCTCACAAACATATAACATTATCGGTTCTATATAACATTCAAAAACTCTCTTCCTGATGTTAATTGATAGGCATTTGTTGGTAAGAATGCCTTTCACCTTCTTGAATGCTGTTTTGGCTTGGCCGATTCTGCTGGCTATTTCTGATGTGCATCTGCCGTCTGGTGAAATGATCGCTCCCAGGTATACAGTTTTCGTTCATCAACTGCCAGCTGTGTTGTACAGAGCACATTGCCCACAAGGAAGACATCCACATCACAAAGATGTTCCTGTATAGAGAGCTGAAGCAAGGACACCATAACCAGGGAGAGACCACTAAAGTGATACAAGGACACCATGACCAAGGAAGACCACTAAAGTGATACAAGGACACCATGACCAGGGAATACCACTAAAGCGATACAAGGACACCATGACCAGGGAATACCACTAAAGTGATACAAGGACACCATGACCAGGGAAGACCACTAAAGTGATACAAGGACACCATGACCAGGGAATACCACTACAGTGATACAAGGACACCATGACCAGGGAATACCACTAAAGTGATACAAGGACACCATGACCAGGGAAGACCACTACAGTGATACAAGGACACCATGACCAGGGAGAGACCACAAAAGTGATACAAGGACACCATGACCAGGGAGAGATCACTAAAGTGATACAAGGACACCATGACCAGGGAGAGACCACTAAAGTGATACAAGGACACCATGACCAGGGAAGACCACTACAGTGATACAAGGACACCATGACCAGGGAAGACCACTACAGAGATACAAGGACACCATGACCAGGGAAGACCACTACAGTGATACAAGGACACCATGACCAGGGAATACCACTAAAGTGATACAAGGACACCATGACCAGGGAATACCACTAAAGTGATACAAGGACACCATGACCAGGGAAGACCACTACAGTGATACAAGGACACCATGACCAGGGAAGACCACTAAAGTGATACAAGGACACCATGACCAGGGAGAGACCACTACAGTGATACAAGGACACCATGACCAGGGAATACCACTAAAGTGATACAAGGACACCATGACCAGGGAAGACCACTACAGTGATACAAGGACACCATGACCAGGGAAGACCACTACAGTGATACAAGGACACCATGACCAGGGAATACCACTAAGTGATACAAGGACACCATGACCAGGGAATACCACTAAAGTGATACAAGGACACCATGACCAGGGAAGACCACTACAGTGATACAAGGACACCATGACCAGGGAAGACCACTACAGTGATACAAGGACACCATGACCAGGGAATACCACTAAAGTGATACAAGGACACCATGACCAGGGAGAGACCACTACAGTGATACAAGGACACCATGACCAGGGAAGACCACTAAAGTGATACAAGGACACCATGACCAGGGAAGACCACTACAGTGATACAAGGACACCATGACCAGGGAGAGACCACTACAGTTATACAAGGACACCATGACCAGGGAATACCACTAAAGTGATACAAGGACACCATGACCAGGGAAGACAACTACAGTGATACAAGGACACCATGACCAGGGAAGACCACTACAGTGATACAAGGACACCATGACCAGGGAAGACCACTAAATGATACAAGGACACCATGACCAGGGAAGACCACTAAAGTGATACAAGGACACCATGACCAGGGAAGACCACTAAAGTGATACAAGGACACCATGACCAGGGAGAGACCACTAAAGTGATACAAGGACACCATGACCAGGGAGAGACCACTAAAGTGATACAAGGACACCATGACCAGGGAAGACCACTACAGTGATACAAGGACACCATGACCAGGGAAGACCACTACAGTGATACAAGGACACCATGACCAGGGAAGACCACTACAGTGATACAAGGACACCATGACCAGGGAATACCACTACAGTGATACAAGGACACCATGACCAGGGAGAGACCACTACAGTGATACAAGGACACTATGACCAGGAATACCACTAAAGTGATACAAGGACACCATGACCAGGAATACCACTAAAGTGATACAAGGACACCATGACCAGGGAATACCACTAAAGTGATACAAGGACACCATGACCAGGGAAGACCACTAAAGTGATACAAGGACACCATGACCACGGAATACCACTAAAGTGATACAAGGACACCATGACCAGGGAAGACCACTAAAGTGATACAAGGACAGCATGACCAGGGAATACCACTAAAGTGATACAAGAACACCATGACCAGGGAATACCACTAAAGTGATACAAGGACACCATGACCAGGGAAGACCACTACAGTGATACAAGGACATCATGACCAGGGAAGACCACTAAAGTGATACAAGGACACCATGACCAGGGAAGACCACTACAGTGATACAAGGACATCATGACCAGGGAAGACCACTACAGTGAAACAAGGACACCATGACCAGGGAAGACCACTAAAGTGATACAAGGACACCATGACCAGGGAATACCACTAAAGTGATACAAGGACACCGGACCAGGGAAGACCACTACAGTGATACAAGGACACCATGACCAGGGAAGACCACTACAGTGATACAAGGACACCGTGACCAGGGAAGACCACTACAGTGATACAAGGACACCATGACCAGGGAATACCACTACAGTGATACAAGGACACCGTGACCAGGGAAGACCACTACAGTGATACAAGGACACCGTGACCAGGAAGACCACTACAGTGATACAAGGACACCGTGACCAGGGAATACCACTACAGTGATACAAGGACACCATGACCAGGGAAGACCACTACAGTGATACAAGGACACCATGACCAGGGAAGACCACTAAAGTGATACAAGGACACCATGACCAGGGAAGACCACTAAAGTGATACAAGGACACCATGACCAGGGAAGACCACTAAAGTGATACAAGGACACCATGACCAGGAAGACCACTAAAGTGATACAAGGACACCATGACCAGGGAAGACCACTAAAGTGATACAAGGACACCATGACCAGGGAAGACCACTAAAGTGATACAAGGACACCATGACCAGGGAATACCACTAAGTGATACAAGGACACCATGACCAGGGAATACCACTAAGTGATACAAGGACACCATAACCAGGGAAGACCACTACAGTGATACAAGGACACCATGACCAGGGAGAGACCACTAAAGTGATACAAGGACACCATGACCAGGGAAGACCACTAAAGTGATGCAAGGACACCATGACCAGGAAGACCACTAAAGTGATACAAGGACACCATGACCAGGGAGAGACCACTAAAGTGATACAAGGACACCATGACCAGGGAAGACCACTAAAGTGATACAAGGACACCATGACCAGGGAAGACCACTAAAGTGATACAAGGACACCATGACCAGGGAAGACCACTAAAGTGATACAAGGACACCATGACCAGAGAAGACCACTAAAGTGATACAAGGACACCATGACCAGGGAGAGACCACTACAGTGATACAAGGACACCATGATCATGGAAGACCACTAAAGTGATACAAGGGCACCGTGACCAGGGAAGACCACTAAAGTGATACAAGGACACACTGAAGGCCAACCTCATCAGCTGTGGCATCAACACCACCAACAAGGAACTGTGGTAGATAGTGTAAAGGATGGCAAGGGTTAAAGGACAATATTTTCATGAGTCTGGAATGCTTTGGAGGAGTCCGTTCCTTCTGGAAGGAAACGGAGAAAAACTAATTGAAAAAATAAAATAGGGAAGAAAGAAAAAGAAAATCCAAGGAAAGAAGTAATGAATTAATCAAAAATCATATTGCTTCTTCCAAAATTTCATATCAAATTTATCATGAACGTGTCGACCCAGGAAAGCCCCTAGCTTATAGAAATAGTAATAATAATACCAATGACAATGATAACAGTGATAATGGCCAGTAACTGAAATTTTATGGGTGTCGTCCAGTAA
>JAPXFY010005520.1:0-5000 GCA_030674185.1 Monoplex corrugatus
TTTCTCCTCTACATTACTATAGCATATAATATTTTTTTGGGTGTGTGTGTGTGGGGCGGGCCCGCGGGCGCGTGTGTAGACGTACAAAGTTTTTTAAACCGATGTCTCTGTGAAAAAGGAGTTTAGATGTCTATGATTTCACATTCTTTTTTCAATTTTTCTTCAGAAACATTGTGCAAAACTCCTTATGGTCAAAACCATTCCAATAGTCTTGTTCTTTTTTTCTTTTCCTGTTGTCATAACAAAATATGATTGTTTGTAAACACACACACACACACACACACACACACACACACACACACACACACACCAACACACACACACACGCATACACACACACACACACACATCCGTCTAAAAGCACATATGTGAAATAGACATTGAAAAAAGTAACGTACGAAACACCAAAACATACACACACCCCACACACACACACCCCACACACACCACACACACACACCCACGCACGCACGCACACACACGCACAGACACACACACAAACCACCCCCACACACACACACACAAACACAAACACACACACCACACACACACACACATACACACACATCCGTCAAAAAAGCACATTATGTGAATAGACATTGAAAAATATAATTTACGAACACAACACCACACACACACACCACACACACACACACACACACACACACACACACACACACCACACACACACACACACATCCGTCTAAAAGCACATATGTGAATAGACATTGAAAAAAGTAACGAAACGAACCCCACACACACAACACACACAACACACACAACACACACACACACACACACAACACACACACACACACACACACCACACATACACACATACACACACCCCACATACACACACATACAAAACACACACACACTATTTTATATAACTGTTTTTCACTGCTGTCACAAACGTTTTCTACTGGTGGGCTGGAAATAGAGCTGTAACGTCAGAGGAAAAGAGTCCTTTCTTCTTTTTTTTTGGGGGGGGGGGGGGGGGGGGGGGGGGGGGAGGGGGAGCTAGGCTTCGCTTGCTTGTTCTTTTTTTTTTTTATTTGGCGTGAGTCCCCAGCTGAAATACTATTTCTGCAAACTCTTTACTGTTTTTGATAATAATTGTAATGATTATTCCATTTATATAACACAAACAGTCAATGTCAGAAAGCGCTCGCGCACATTATCAAAAAAAAGTGGGGGTGGGGGGGAGTTTGTGGCATGTCAATAAAACAATGCAATAGCATACTTCATCATATGTACAAACACCACATGAAAATACGCATATAAGCACACACACACGTGCGCAGACAAACACCAACACACACACACACACACACACAAAACACACACACACACACACACACACACACACACACTCCCCCCACAAACAGAGAGGAGGAGACAGAGAGAGACAGAGAGAGAGACAGAAAAGAAGACAAACGGGACAGACGAACAGACAGACAGACAGATGGGCAGAGACAGAGAGACACAGAGACAGAGAGAGAAACTGCAATACAAACGACTGGACCTAGATGGTCACATGCAATTAATTGATGAACTTTGGAGATATTTCTGAAGAGACGTGTTTTTAGATTCTTTTTGAAAGTAAGCAGACAACTACTCTGTCGTAAGAACTGGGACAGAGTTCCATGTTACTGGGCGAAAACAGAGAGGGGTTTCCCCGAATGTTGTTAGCAAAACCAAAATAGGTTAGACAGGGATCTGCTTGAGGACCCGGAGAACTTTGGACAGTTTGAAGAACAGGAGGATGTGTATTCTGTTTTATCCAGAGTTGACCAACTGATGCCAGTGTTTGCAGACTTGGTGTCTTATCCTTTGATCACTTGCTACATTGATCGAAAAGGATGCTCTTTTTTTAAACGGATTTTCAACAGCTTTTTCTTGTGTAATAAGTAGTTTATGGTAGAGATCTATGTCTGTGGTATTTTCTTTTCCCTTACTTGTTCAGCAGAGAAATCAATTCTGCCGCTTGATCTTTCCAAGAGGGTTTTCAAGTCTGTTTTTCTTTCATTACTGACGAGTTTCTTCACCGTATTGTCGTAGTCTGCCGTGTCCATATTTACTGTTATTCTTTCTGTGTCCCATATTTACTGTTATTCTTTCTGTGTCCATATTTATGTTATTATTTCTGTGTCCATATTTACTGTTATTTTTCTGTGTCCATATTTACTGTTATTATTTCTGTGTCCATTTTAAATGTATTATTTCTGTGTCCATATTTACTGTTATTTTTCTGTGTCCATATTTACTGTTATTCTTTCTGTGTCCTATAATTACTGTTATTATTTCTGTGTCCATATTTACTGTTATTTTCTGTGTCCATATTTACTGTTATTATTTCTGTAGTCCCATATTTTACTGTTATTCTTTCTGTGTCCATATTTACTGTTATTGTGTTTCTGTTCCTATTTACTGTTATTTTTTCTGTGTCATATTTACTGTTATTTGTTCTGTGTCTATTTTTTTATTTTGCAAATTTTTTTATTTCTGTGTCCATATTTACTGTTATTGTGTTTCTGTGTCCATAATTTACTGTTATTGTATTTCTTGTCATATTTACTGTTATTGTGTTTCTGTGTCTATATTTACTGTTATTGTATTCTTTTCCATATTTACTGTTATTGTGTTTCTGTGTCTATATTTACTGTATTGTTTTCTGTGCCCCATATTTACTGTTTTGTGTTTCTGTGTCTATATTTTACTGTTATTGTGTTTCTGTGTCCATATTTACTGTTATTGTGTTTTCTGTGTCCATATTTACTGTTATTGTGTTTCTGTGTCCTATTTTACTGTTATTGTGTTTCTGTGTCTATATTTCTGTTATTGTGTTTCTTTTTGTCTATATTTACTGTTATTTGTTTCTGTGCCCTTTTATATTTTACTGTTATTTTTGTGGTTTCTGTGTCTATATTTACTGTTATTGTGTTTCTGTGTCTATATTTACTGTTATTGTGTTTCGTGTCATATTTACTGTTATTGTTTTCTGTGTCTATATTTATGTTATTTTTTGTTTCTGTGTCTATATTTACTGTTATTGTGTTTCTGTGTCCATATTTACTGTTTTTTGTGTTTCTTGTCCTATATTTACGGGTTATTTTTTCTGTGTCCATATTTACTGTTATTGTGTTTCTGTGCTATATTTACTGTTATTTTTCTGTGTCCATATTTACTGTTATTGTGTTTCTGTGTCCATATTTACTGTTATTGTGTTTCTGTGTCTATATTACTGTTATTGTGTTTCGTGTCCATTTTTTACTGTTATTCTTAATGTGTCCATATTTACTGTTTTCTTAATGTGTCCATATTTACCATTTTTCTTTCTGGTCTGCCGTTACACCATTTATGTTACATCTCTTTGGGAGAGGTCTTACTTTTTCCCACGCTGTACTGCTCTTTGGAAGACTATGTGATTGGATGAGCTTTTAAATCATGCAGTCATACAGTCAGAGGAGCATCACCCTGGTCAGAAGGAAGGCCTTTCGATCACTCAGAACAGTCAACAGTGCAGCATGAAAACCATACAGAGGATTCAGAAAGAGTAACAGTATCAGGGGACACACCCGAGTATGACAACAAGGTGAAAAAAGAGGGACTAAAAGGGAAAATTTAAAGGGACACATTTTGCACCAGCATTTTGAAAATAAACCCGATTTTTTTTTTGTTAGAAAAACGAATGCATATCTATATCTATTATCTTATCTACTATTCTATATATCTATATCTGTCTATCTCTCATCTCTTATGTAGTAGTATGTAGTATGTATGTATGTATGTAGATGTATGTATGTTTAGTCTGTCTGTCTGCCCTGTATGTATGTATGTATGTATGTATGAAATGTATGTATCTCTCTCTATATACATACATGTATATTTTTATATATATATTATATTGGTGAATACATACACAAAACATATATATAAACCACCATTCACCAAAATCCTGTGACAAACGATAGAAGTTTTTTCCCAAGTTTGACAGCCTACCAAACATTTTTCTCCTCATAGCATCAAACATCGGGAGTATTAGTTAAATTCATATTCATGTCGTTTGTCACAATGGATTTACCATTTGAAACTCGGGCTGCTCTCCCCTTTTGACACTCGTCACCGCAGTGCGCGACACCCATTTGTTTTTTTTACCAAGACTTTAGAAAGGCAAGCGGGCTAACTGGCCTTCAAGTGGAAGACACGGAAATCAGCCTATCTGTCCAATGTTTTATACAGGAAGCCAGGCAAAAGCCGCACTTTTTACGATTTTCAACTGCCGTGGGATTTTAGCGCGCGAAGGCAAGAAAACACAGATCCGACTAAATTTTTTCGTCCTCTTCGAAGGACTAGACGTTCAGTTCAATTTTCCGCTCAAACTGAGGGGGAAAAAACGAGGCCTCAACGAGAAACAAACCCTGTAACCTCGAGTTTAATTATTGGCAGGCCAACGCCTGAACCATTCTGCCACTCTTCTCATTGTATTATGTACCAGACCTCCAAACATCTGCCTCTAGTTTTGTCACCATTTTAACTAAACGTCACAAACCAAAAACAATCCAAAGTTGCAGCAGTAGTTGCTCAACTATAAGCCACCCCATGTCAGATATGGTGTCCTACGATGTCCGTATACCAACTGACAAAGCGATGATTCTAGTTACAAACAGATCTGAACAAGAGTCCCATCATCATGATCATCATCGTCGTCGTCGTCGTCGTCATCATCATCATGATCATCAATTACGGTCATCACCGCCATCATCCATCATCATACATCATTCATCATCATCTTTCATCATTCATCATCATCATCATCATCTATCATCATGATGTCCCTTGCCGCACTGGCATTGGCGATCATGGCCCTCCATACGAATCTCTTTTGTCGCTGCAATACATCTCCTCCCCCTTTTGTCTTCATCCACTCTTGGAAAACTATTTTTTCTCCCCAGGTTTACCTAGTGCTCTCTTTCCCTCCAGCTTTCCTGTTGTGA
>JAPXFY010005521.1:7500-10000 GCA_030674185.1 Monoplex corrugatus
GAGTGATCAAGGTTTGGAACAACATTACAGTCTGAATGGTATTCCTACGGTTCTACCACTATCCCACGTTTAATTCATCCAACAAATTTCATCACCTTAAGCAAACGTTTATTGATTTTTCTTCTCTGGTCAAAGTAAACAAAATCTTAACAAACCAGAAGAACAAGAAAACCAATGTAAGCGCGTATCGAACAAGACAAAACAAAACAAGCGCAAATTTTCGGCCAACTAGCCTTTGTCAAGCGCGAACGCACGGTCACAGACAGATCACAGACACCAAACAATGGATAATAAAAACGGGACTAAAAACTTCCCTGCCGCTTCGTCCAGTGGGTAAGAAATGGAATGCCCATGTCGTCATGAGCATTAGTAAGAAATAAGAAATAGGGAGAGGGGAGGCAACTATGATGTCAAAAGGGAAGTGAGATGAGTTCTGCAATTTTGAGAAGTGGCCATGCTATATCGGTATAGCCCTGTTCTGAAGAAGGCACAGGGCAAGAGCCAAGAGACAAGGGAGTAGATTGTGCCCGGTGCCAAGAATCTGGTAGGCGTGGGAACAGGAAAAGACATGAAACGGCATGTCTGAATTCTGTTGCGCAGTGGATTACTTATGGTTTGTCATTAAGACCATGTGGTTTGCGTGTTCCAAGTTTATTTATGAGGTGGGATTCTCTGTCTTTCCTGTCTATGGTGCTGTTATTGTGTAGAAGCCACAGACCTTTCACTCGGATGTCATTGATTGAGTGGTCTGATTGGTTGAAGTGATTGGGGATAGTTTTATCCCTTTGGTGGCGGATATCAGCCAAGTGTTCTTTGAAACGTGTGTCAAGGGTGCGTCCAGTTTCACCAATATACAATTGGGAACATTTAGAGCAGCTGATCAAGTAGACAATGTTATAAGTTTGACAGTTGAAATGTTTTGTAATTCTCATATGAGATTTGGGGCCTTTGACTGTGGTGGCTGAGCACAAGAAAGGACAAGTCTTGCATTTAGGTTTGTTGCATGGAGATGTTCCTGGAGGTTGACTGACTGGTTTGCTGAGATTCGAATGCACCAGCAAGTCGCGGAGATTTGTATCTATCTTGTAGACGATCAAAGGGAGCTTGTCAAAGGTTTCACCTGTAGTGGGACTGGATCGCAAAATGTTCCAGTTGGACAAGATGATCCTTTTTATGAGGTGCACGGACGGGTGGTAAACTAGACTGAGGACTGGCCGATCCTCTGTGACAGCTTTGGGCTTCGAATGGAGGGCATTTGGCCGAGAGACAGAGTTGACTTTTTTCCGGGCTTCATTGATGACCTCGAGTGGGTAATGTCTGCGCAGGAAAAATCTAGTCATTTCAACTGCTTTGTCCTGAAAATTGTCTTCGTCTGAGCAGAGGCGTCGTAGTCTCAAGAACTGCGAGTAGGGAATGCTGTTTCTGGTGTTGGAAGTATGAGATGATTGATAGTCCAGGTAGGAATGTGAGTCTGTAGATTTGTAGTGGACTGTAGTGACTAGTTGTTCAGATTGAAGGGAAACTTCGATATCCAGGAAGCTTATGGATGTGTTTGAAATTTCATATGTGAACTTGATGGATGGGTGAAACGTTTGGACGTAATGGATGACTTGTAAAAGTTGGTCATGATTGAGGAATGTCATGCCAATGCAATCATCTATGTATCTTTTGTACAATTCAGGTTTGGGTTTCTTGTATTGTTGTAGGATTTGTTCCTCCAAATATCCCATGAATAAACAGGCATAGCTGGGGCCCATCTTAGTACCCATGGCGACTCCGCTAACTTGCGAGAACGTCTCATCTCCGAACGAAAATGTGTTCATGGTAAGAACCAGCTCCGCAAGTCGGACAAGGGTTGAAGTAGACAATGTTTGGTCACGTCGTTTGTCCAGAAAATGCTGGAGAGCTTTTAACCCGTCGGAGTGGGGTATGCTGGTGTACAAAGAGGTCACATCCAAAGTGAACAGGTATTGGGATTTGAAGGTGTGGTCTTCATTTAATATTTGAATCAGATTCAATGTATGGTTAGTGTCTTTGATGAAGGTAGGCAAAGCCTGGACTATAGGTTGCAAAATGTGGTCAAGAAACTGAGAAATGTTTTCAGTTGGGCAGTTGCAAGCTGACACGATAGGACGGCCAGGATTATTGGCTTTATGTATTTTGGGAAGTAAATAAAAAAGTGATTGGACTGGAAGTTGAACACGATAGGACGGCCAGGATTTTATCAAGATTTTGCGCTATATAAATATTGTAATTATTAATTATTGTAATTACACACACACACACACACACACACACACACACACACACACACACACACACACACACACACACACACACACACACACACACAAACAACACACACACACACACACACACACACACACACACACACACACATATAGCTCGAACATTCTTTTGTATGACGCATACGTGTTTGTTTCGTTGTTTCAAAATGTTGCTGTATGATTATTTTTGTGTCATAGAAAAACAAAAAGAA
>JAPXFY010005522.1:0-14797 GCA_030674185.1 Monoplex corrugatus
GGACAGACACAGTCCCCATTAAATAGACAATAAATAAAGGGAGAACAGGAAAAACCCGAACTTTAAAAACAACAAACCACACACACACACCACACACACACACCCCCACACCCCACCCCACACACACACACCAACACCACACACACACACACCACACACAACACACCCACACACCACAAACCACACATCAGACACAAAAAACACACAGACCGACACCAGATAATAAACAAATGTACCCTCCACCACCAAATCATCTTAACTACATTTTGGGGAATTTTTAGATTTACAAAATACGGAAAATTTCATTCTACTATTTTTTTGGGACTTTTAAAACTTGGGCTCAAAAAAATGGAGAAAATTATGTAGTTTAAAGCATTTAAATTTATGACGGGCCCTTTTGAAAAAACCCCAAATTTTTGTTCCTCCTAACTTTTCCTTAAATTTCTTTTTTTGGGGGCTTTGACCCTTTGTTTCTAATTTTTGCTGTCATTTCGAAAGGGGCCCCCAAAAGCTTTCCGTCAGAAATTTCATTTCTACTGCACAGGTTCGGTTTTAATAAGAACAAAAATAGGGGACTTTTGGTAGGGAAAAAACTTCTTTTTCTGCCATCAGCATTAAAATACCATTTTAAATTTTATTAAAAAATTTTTTTCAAAAAAAATTTCTTTTGGGGGGATTATAGCACAAAACCAAATTTTGAGAAAAAATTTAAAACACCCCCAAAAAACCCTCATCAACCCTTTTTAACTCCTACCTAGGGGGGTTTTCTGACTGCGAGTTAAAAAATATTTCGTGGGGGTACAAATAGAGATCCTTTTCTGGGGGGATTTCAAAATACAGGGCCCCTTTTCTCCCGCATTTACCTTTTTATAACTTTACAAAGAAAGAACAAACCCAAAAAAAAACTAAGGGATGCATTACGGTTTCAATCAGTAACCAACCAACTTTCCAACTACCGCCCCAACCCCTAAACAACCAACCCAAACCAAAAAGATCACAAGCCAACCGGGTTTTTAAAAGGGGAATTTCCCGCAAATGGCGTTTTCGAATAGGGAAAAAATTTTCAAAACAAAACTGCCACTTTTGGGGTTTGGTTTGTTTTTTGGTTTCGTGGTGTGGTGTGTTTGTGGCCGGGGTTTTTTGCGGGCGGGGGTTTTGGGGGTTTTGGGGGCGTGCGTGCCCCGTTTTGGGGGGTGTGTTGGGGTGTGTGTGGGGGGGTTTTGTTTTGGGGTTTCTTTCTTTCTTTTTGGGGGAAAACCCCTGTCATTCTCATTTTACAAAGGCCCATACCTCTCCCCCCCATTTTCTTTCCCCTTGGCCTTTACTCCCTTAAAAAGGCCCCCTTTTTTCCCTTTGACAATCCATTTAACGTTTATTGGATTCTTTGGGGATTATCGACACCGGGCACCTTACTTGGCAAAATGGGAAAAGGGGCCGGACAAAATTTGGGTTTAAATAAGTTAAAAAAGAAAAAAAAACAAAAAATTTTTTTGGGGGGTGTGTGGTTTTCGCCGCCCGCGCGGCGTGCGGGGGGCATTGTGGTAAGTCCATCTCCGTGCGTCTGCATGAATAAGGAATCCAACATCTGGGAAAAAAAAAAATTTTTTTTTTTAAAAACAAAAAAACATCATATGGCCACATCTTGGTTTTTTACTTGGTCTTAGTTACATATAAATTTTTCTGTTTTATTGTTTTTTAAACTCAATAAAAAAATTAAAATAAAAAGACATTTTCTTTTAGGTAATTTTTTGTACTTAAAAACACTTTTTTCTAAATTTTAGGGTTTTTTCGCGTCAACGATTTGGGGTTTTTTTGTTTGTTTGTTTGGTTTTTTTGGTTTTTTTGTTTTTTGGGGGGGGGGGCTTTTAAATCCCGGACATCTTTCAGGGTTTCAAATTTTTTGTCTGGCCGGGGCTTAAATTTTTTAAGTTTGGGCCCCAAAGATTGAATCCAGGCCCAAAAAAATTTTTTTTTAAAAAAATTTTAAAAAAAATTCCTTTCCCCCCACATTGGTTTGTTCGTTTTTTGTTTCCCAAAGTTTTTTTTACCGTTACAATTTTCCCCATGGCAATTAAAAAAATCTTTTTGAACAACACATTCAAACCACGTATTCCCCCCGTACAAACACACCAAAAATTTTCCAAGCAAAAGCAAAGCAAACAAACATTTTCATTAAAAAAACAACCCTACATACAACATACATACAAAACATACATACATTTCATACAGATAGACAGACATATAAAACAACATAATAAAAAACATACAACAGACAGAAAAAAGACAGACATTCATAAAATAGCATAAATGACCTACAAAGCAGCAAACAGAACATTCATTCATTTTTAAAAAACATACATTCATCCCTTTTTACATTTTTTCCCTACATGCACAAAAATCATCCTTTGGGCACCACACAAAGTTTTAAAAGCTTTTTTTAAAGGGTTTAAAACTTACAGATATTTTTAAAGTTCTGTATACCCCCCCCCCCCAACTTTTCCATTTATTTTTTAATTTTTTGTTTAAAAAATTTTTTTTCCTATTTTCACATTTTTCTTCTTTTTCATTTCCTTTTTCTCCGTTTTTATTTTTTTATTCGGGGAAAACTTTTCCTATAAATTTTCAACAAATTTTTAAAAAATTTAAAGGGCCCAAAACTCAATTATAAAGAAAAAACTTTTGGGGTTTTTTGGGTTTTTTCTTTTTTTCTTTCTTTCTTTCCGCCCCTTTCTTTTTTTGCGTACTTTTTGCGTACTTTGCTCGCTTTTTTGACTTGTTTCCATTAATTTCCTTACTATTTCGTTTGCTTGTTTATTTTTATTTTTTTTATCACTTTCTTTCCCTTTTTTCCCCCGCCCTTTTTTCCTTTCTTTTCCCTTTTTTGGGGGTTTTTTCTTTTTTTGGGGGGTTGGTTGGTTTGGGTTGGGTTTTGGGTTTTGGGGTTTTGGGTTGGGTTTGGGTTTTTTTGGGTTGGGGGTTGGTTTTGGGCGGGGTTTGGTTTTGGTTTGGCGGGCGGTCGGCTCGGCCGGTTTGGGTTTGGGTTGGTTGGGTGGTTGGGTTTGGGTTTTGGGGGGTTGGGGGTGGTTGGGTAGTAGGGTTTGTTGGGTAGCTTTGAAATTTAAAAGGGTGGGTTGGCGGTTTATTGGTTGGGTTGGGTTTTGTTTGGGTTGGGTTTGTTCGGGGTTTTTGGGGGCGTTGATTTTTTTCTTCTTTATTCTTCAGGTTTTTTTATTACCCGAAAAGTGCAACAACACAAAATACAAAACACAACTGGGTTATCTAAATTCACCGGGAAAATACCTTCAAAAATCAAAATTAAAGAACATCAGCAACCCTTTCTAAACCCTTTCCCTAATTTTCCCCAAAAAAATACTTTTTCGAAACAAACAAGGGGCGGGTCCCGGTTTCTGACCTCACGCGCGGGAAAGGGTGGGAAATTAACCTTTTTTGTTTTCTCCGCCCGTGGGTTTAAACCTTCTTTCAAAACATCTTTTACTCTTCGGGGTTTTGGGGGTTTTTCCGTGTACTAAACACTTTGTTATTATCATTAGTACGGTTTTTTGCCCTCCTATTCTCAACGTCTGATTTCCTACTTGTAAAGGGGGGGTTTAAAGGGGGGGGGGGGGGGGGGGGTTTATTTTTGGGGGAAAAGGGGTGGTTTTGGTTTTAAAAAGGGGGGGGAGAGAGAGAGCGGGGGCTGGGGGGTTTCTCGGGGTTTGAAGAAAATTTTGATGATGGGGTTTCTCTCCTTATCTTTTACCCTCTGTCGGGCTGATTAATTTTTTGGCTCGGGGGTTTTCTCTGGACCCCCTGTCTTGGGACTTTTTACTTCTGAAACTAACGGGGAAAACAGTATTAAGAATCTTAAAAGAATAAACAAAACCTTTTTCCGCCTCATTTCCAACCCAAAACCTTTTTAACTGGAAAATTTTTCCAAACTGGGGTTGGGGATGATGCGATTAAAAACGTTAAGAAGCATTATGCCCTTTGGGGTTCCATTTTGGGGGACTAGGCAAACTTTCTTGTTTCATTTACTTTCCCCGTCAAACACCCCAAATACGGACACCTCGGGGATGGGGGGGAAAATTTTTTAATAACCCCTCAAAAGGGCTTTCCCTAAATATTACTCGACGTTTTCAATTTTTTCCAAAAACCCATGGAAATCGGGGCAGTAGTCCTTTGGCCACAAATTTCCCAACTTTTTTTTTGGGCTGGCACCAAGAACAACCGTCCTTTTGACCGTTACACTAACCAAACCCCTGGGGGAAAGTATTTCATCATCACATCATCATCACTTTGCCCTGCCCCCAGGGGGCACTCCCTCCTTAATTTTTCATCTATTTCCCCCTTTTCCGCAAAACACATCCTCCACACTCTGTGCCCACCACCCGGGAAGCCCTCCAATATTTCTTCCGATCTGCCGGGCCCTTCCCTCCACTTTCCTGTCTAAAACCCTGGCTCTATTTTTCCCCTTTTCCCCATAAAATGGGCCCTTTAAAAATTTTCCTGGCTTTTCCTAATCTTCCTTATGAAAAAAATCTTTTTTTTCTGCCCCCATCAAACTGCCCCTTTTTTTTCTTTTCTGCCAGGAACTCCACTTTCCTTTGGAAACCCCATCCCCCGGCTGCCTCAATTCTTGTTCTGTTTCCAGCCTCACAACCTAAACTTTTTTCTTTTTTTTAAAAACATTCAAAACTCTTCCGGGTGTTAACTGAAGGCATTTTTTGGTAAGAATTTGCTTTTTATTTTTTTTGGAAAGCGACCTTTTGTTAAAAAATAAATTAAATGCCTTTCCCACCCACTTGGGACCAGGAAAGCCGGGAATGGGTTTTTTGGGTCCACATTAACAGGGAAACCGGGGTAGTGGGTTTTGGGTTAAATTTCTTCCACCCTTGGGGTTTTTACCGCAATCAATTTTTTTCGAAGCTAATCTTTTTGGGAAACTCGAAGGGCGCTGGTTGGGTTTTTCTTTCGGGTTTTTGGGGTTTTTAAAAACCCAGCCACAGCGTAAAAACCTTTTCCGGGCAAAAACCCCCAAAAAATACAAAAATTCAAAAAGGGGAAAAAAAAGGGAAAAAAAATTTTTTAAAATATCAAAACATTCGGGGCCCCAAAACTAAGAAATGCCCTTGGGGGTTTTCCATTTCCCCCCATTTTTTCGCCAGGGGATTAAAAAAAAACCGAATACAAAAATTTTAAAAATTTCCCAAGGGCACTAAAAAAAAAATAATTTCAAAATTTCCCAAAATTCTTTCCCCTTTGCTCCCCCCGGGGCCAAAAATTTAAATTAATACATGAACCCAATTAAACAACCAAAAAAAGTACAAAGGGGAAATTGGGCCATAAGGGAAGGAAATAAATTAGAAAAAAATACAGAAACAAAGGAAAAAAAGGGAAAAAAAAGGAATGGGTAAAAAAAAGGAAATTTCAAACACAGAATTTTTAAAGTGGGGGGTTCCAGTTTTTAAAAAAAGCCCCCATTGCCGGGGGGGGGGGGGGGGCGGGTGGGACACATTTGTTTAAATTTCCCTTGGGGTTTTTCCAACTTTGGCCTTTAAATTTCCCCAAGGCCTTAAAATTCGTAAAAATTTTTATTCTGGGGCACAATCAAAAGCCATTTTATACCTTTAAAAAAAAGCAGAAATTTTGTTTTTTGGGATTTCCAGTTTTTGCGGGGGTGCCAAAAATGCGGGCACCCTTTTTGAAATCCAACTGACCCGGTTTTAAAAAGGGTTTTTCTAAAATCCTAAACCTGGTTTTAAATTTTGGGGTTTGGGCCCTTCCCCTTTACTATGAAATTTTAAACCGTAATGTTTAACTTTCCTCCCGTCTTTTTTTATTCTTTTCGCACTTTTTCCCCTTTTGGCATGAATTAAGGTTTATATATTCCCCCGGGGGCCCCCTGTTTACCCAGGTTAAAGGTAATATACTTTATCTGCGCCGGTGGGTTTTTAATACAGTTTTTGGGAAGGGGGAGTTTTTTTCAAAATTCTTTAATTCTAAACAAATGAAGGGTTTCTAAAGTTTGGGTTTGCACGTTTTTAACAACAAAAATTTATCATACTTAAATAAGTTCCGTCATCTTTTCTTTAAAACCCAAAAACACACACTTTTTTAAATTCCATTCTCTGGCCCCATAAACATTCTTGTTATTTCTTATTTGGGTTTTTTTTTTTTATCTACCTATACACCACCCCCCCCCCCCCCCCCCCCCCCCACCCCCCCCCCCCCAAAGGGCGACAGCTTGGCCCCAGGGCGGGTAAATATTATTTTCTCAGTTGAAGGGGGCAAGGGCCTTTGTTTTTACCCGTGGGGGGGGAGGGGGGCTTTCTGTGGTGGGGAAAAATTCATACTTAATGGGCCTTTTTTTCATTTATGTTTTTATTTCTTTAAATTTTAATTTTTTTATTTTTATTTATTTAGCTTTTTTTAGGGGGGTTTTGGGGGGGGGGGGGTTTACCTTTAATATTCTTTTATTCATTTTATTTTTTACTCTTATTATTTTTTTTAAAATTAGAAACACAATTCAACTTTAAATGCAAAAAGGCCAATTTCCGTTCCAATGGGCCAAAAAATAAAAAGTATAGAAATTTAAATAAATATTACAAAAATAAAAAACCCAAAAGCAAGGCAGACCTCAGGGCCTCCACTTATGGGGTTTTTTTCAACAAGGGTTATTCCCCTCATACATTTGGGGGGTTTTCCATAAAAATGGACCAAACTCAAATGCTAGGAAATTCATTTCCACCCCAAATCATCGGGGGAAATTGAAACTGAAACTGAAAAACAACCCCCCCCGTTTTTCCGGTCCCCCATTTTTGGGCCCTTTCCCTTTTATAATTTGAAACAGTTGAAAAATAGGGAGATTAATAACAAAATAACAAATTTCCAATTTTTCTGAGCTGGCTACAAAACTTTTAAAAAAAAAACAAATATTCAAAAATTTTAGGGGAAGGGGGGGGGAGGGTAGCCCAAAATTTTTTAAACCCCGGGGTTTGGGTTCTTCTTTGCACGGGGGAAAAAAACCTGCAAAATTTTTAAACATCCCCCCCAACAACCCCGCGAGCCCATTTGGTGGGGTTTTACTTGCTGTTTGGGGCTTAGATTTTTAGGGGGGGGAAGGGTTGGGGTTTTTTTGGTTTTTAGAAAGGGGGAAAAGGGGAAAGTTTTTTTTTAGTGCTGGGCAACCAAATTTGGGGAACATTTTACTACACAATTTCCAAACCCGGCTCGGGCACGACTTGTTCGTCACTTCCGTTTACGTGGGTTTTTTGGGGGTTTAAAGGGGGGTTGGGGGTAGTGGGGTTAACCAGGGGGAACCAAACACTTCATTTGGTTTTAAGAACCTAAATTATGGGGTTTTCAAAACACAACTGTTTTTATAAGTTTACCAAAATTTTTTGATTTCACAGTTGGTTTAATTTCAATTAAAAACCTTTATCACCAAAGGGGAAAATAATTTGAGGAACTAAATTATTTCAGTTTCAAAAATGCAAACAATTACAACATTTTCTGCAAACTTCCTTTTCCCAATAAGTCCTGGTTTGTATTCATTTGGGTTTAAACATTAATTTTTAGGGTAAATTTTAAATTAAATTTTTTTTTAGTTTTAAATTTTGGGGGTTTCAAAAATTTTTTTTCCTGTTTTTCAAACACAAACCAAACTGGGGACATTTTCGTCTTTCCCCTTTGGGAAAGTTTTGTTTTAAAATCCTCTTTTAATATCTCCATTAAAAACCCCATCAATTTTGGGATGGTTTTTTCTTTTTGTAACTTTCATTGGGAAACCCGTTGAACCCCTGAAAAATTTCTGATTCTAAAATGAGGTTTTATAATCCCAAAACTTTTATGATTTGTATACCAAAACAATCTTTTTAGTCCCCTAAAAAATTTCAACGGTGGTTTTCCTATTTACACAAAAAATTTTTAAAAAAATTTTGCACGCATTCCTTTTATGGGTCATTCTAGAACAAATCAAATTTTGCAACCAGAACTAGTACTTCAATAATTTTTTACCGCCGAAAATTTCCTAACAGCTACTATTGGTAATTGAAGCTTTTTTAATTTTTACTGATAATTGGTTTTCAAAATTCGATTAACTTTCTGGGCCTTTGGGGAGGCCCCCCTTTTTAAAAACGCTTTAGCTTAATTTTTTATATTTTCCTACTTACGGGAACCCAATTTTTGGGGAATTGGGGGTTGATGTGCGGGGTTTGGGTGGTAATTTTTAAACTGGTGCAAGCCGGTTTTTAGGGGATCTTTTCATCCGGGGTTTTTTTTTTTCCCTTTGGGGTTTTTTTTGCTTTTCTTGGGGATGTTTTTTTGCCAGCTTAAAGTCAAACCCTTTTTGGAGAGAGAAAAAAAAAACCCCCAAATATTTTTATTGGGCTTTGGGTTTGGTTTTGACACCACCTAAAAAAAAAAGATTTTTTCAGGGGGGGGGTCAATTTAGTAAAGAGACCGGGGGGCTATTATTTCCGAAGGTTTTTTCCCATTTCTTTCAACAATACTTTTTGGGTTTTTTTCCAAACTAATTTATTTTTCAAAAACCCATTTTTAATTGTTGAAAAAAATCATTTGGGAAACAGCAACACAAAGTACTTTTTATTTAAAAGGTTGATTTTATTGTAAACTTTTTCTTTTTACAAAGGGGGAAATTTAGATAGTTGATAGTGAAAGTTTGGATAATAAATAGTAGGAAAATAACGTAACATAACACTTGTTAAAAAAGACAACACAGCATAGTACTAGGACACAGTAGCAGTAGAGCATATTTGTATATTTGATTTTTTTTGTCGCTGTTTTTTTTGTTGGGGTTTTTGGGGGGTGGTGGTGGGTTTTAAAGCCTTTTGGGGAAAGGGGGGTGATTAAAAATAATTGGGGTTTTTGCCTTATTTCTGCGGGGCTCTGGGGTTGGGGACGTATTAAATTCAAAAGCCCCAAAAACAGATCGTTACAAAAAAATTTTTAAAAAATGGTAATGATTTAATTTTTAAATTAACGGGGATCAACTTTTACAAATAAGCGAAAAAACGGGAAAAAAGGGAAAAAATTTTCGAATTTACTTAATTCCTTGTGAAAACATGGAACCCAGGCGAAAACTTTTTGGGTTTTTGTTGGGGGTTTTCAAAATGTATTTTTTCTAAAGACGAAGGGAAAAAACAAAAAAGCTACAAAAATACCTTCCCCTACCCCATACCGGCTTGAATCACAACATTAACAGGTTATTGACCGGTAGGTTTTTCCCTTCCATATCCAAACCCCCCCCTTTCCCCCCTTTTCCCCCCCTTCCCTCTCCTCCCCCCCTCCCCCTTGGGCCATCCCCCCACCTTCGTCTTTCTCTCCCTTTTTCCCGTCCCCCCATAAAACCCCCATTTAAACAATCATAACCCCAATTTTCCCCATTTCGGTTTGGGCAGGTTTCAAAACCCCGTCAACGGGATGGCCCATAGACTAACAAGGAACAGAAACTTCCTTGTTTGGGACTCGGGAAACATTCCTTCCCATTCCCCGGGGTCTAAAAACAACTAAATAATTTTCCCTTTCATTCAAAAAACCTTCACTTCAGGGTTGGGGCCCAAAAAAAAATTTTGTCATCAAAAAAAGCAGAAGATGATATTCCAATCAACTTCCAAATCATTTTGATGGAAAACAATTTCAGAAAAACTATTTTTGTTTAAAAATCAAATCCCAAAGGGGGCTGCTCAGATCAATATAAAAAAGGTAACCCTCTGAAAAACTCGAAAACACCCCAAAAATTTGAAAAAAAAAAACACCTTTAAAAAGAAAAAATTTCCAAAACAAAGCCAAGGATTTGTTCACCCAAACAATGGGGGCCCAAAAACCAAGGGGTGCCCCCCGACGTTGGACCATTCCGTCCTTTTATCATTTGGGAAACCCAAACTTTAAAAAAAAAAAAAACTGAAACAAACGGGGTTAAAAAAATTTTAAATAATTTAACATACAAAACCGGGCCCAAAAATTCCCAAAGCTTCCGCACCCCAAAATTTTCCCTTGAGCCAAATAGCATTAAAACCGGGCCCAATTTTTCCATAATATAAAAAAAAAAGTACATAAAACTTTAACATTTTTTCCCCACGTACTTTTTCCCCCTCGTCAGTTAGGGGGGGAAAAAATGGGAACCCGATGACAGAAAACAAAGGGGCCCAAGGGAGAAACAAAAAAACTACTGAAAAGGGCATTTCTTAAAATATTTTTTAAAAAGGGGTTTTTTCCCAGAAAATGGGGTTTTACAAAGACCCCTATCCCCCCGGGGGGGTGGGTGAGAAACAAAATCGCCCAAAAAGGCCAAACCAACAAAGACTTGGGAAAAAGCCCCACTTTGCAAAAAAAACAAAAAAAAAACAAACAGAAAAACAAACCCAAACAATTTTTTTTTTTCCAAGCAACAATTTTTCCCCTTGTTTTTAAAATTATGTTTAGGATAAAGGGGGGGTTTGTCCACAAAAAAAGGGGGAAAACGTTTCTAAACTTTCTGACCAAAACCGCACGGACAATCTTTCATAATTATGGGGGGCACAAATTTTGCGTCGCACATTTATTTGCATTGCGTTTCGGCGTGCGGCCCCGTGGGTTCCCCCCGTGTGGGGGGTTTTGCTGTTGGTTCCGTGTTTTGACAGGAAAAGGGAAACGTATCTTCACAAATTTTTTGATGCTACGTCCCCGACAAAGACTACAAACATCACCCCTTTTTTCCCTTTTTCCACTGGGGTGTGTTTGTGTGGTTGGTTTTGGGGGTTTTGTTGTGTTGGTTGTTGGTTTTGTTTGTTTTTTGGGGGGGGGGGTTTTTTTGGGGGTTTTTTCTGTAAATTTTGGGGTTTTTGTGGGGGGGGGTTTTGGGGGGGGGTTTTGTGGGGTTTTTTTTTGGGGGTTTTTTTGTTTGCGTGGCCCCCGCAATTTTTTTTTGGGTTCCTCCCTCTATCTACTATTAAACTATCATCTATCTATCTAAACTAATTTCTTTCTCTCTCCGAGATAAGAGTTAGACCGATAGATAAAGAAAAAGACAACAGACAGATAATAGATAGATAATAGATTAAATTTTAAAAAAAAATAATAGATAATAATAATTTGGGGTAAAAAAACAATAATGATAGATAGATAAAAATAATAATAATAGATAGAAAAAGATAATAATAATAATAATAATTCTGACCAAATTTCACCGGTGGTTTCCCCCACAATGGGGGGGGAGCCAAAAACCCCCAAAATTTTGCCTTTGATTGGGGGGGGAAATTGTCTGGTGTGGGCCGGCCTGGTGCCGGCGCGGGGGGCGGGTGGGTTTGGTGTTGTGTTGTGATTGTTCGCTTTTTTGGGGTTTGGTGGTGGTTTTGGTGTTGTTTTGGGGGGTTTTTATTTTTTTGTGGGGTGGTGTGGGGGGGTGTGGGTTTTGGTGGGTTTTTTGTGTTTGTGGGGTTTTGTGGTAGATGGGGATCTTATTTTGTTGGGGGGCTGTATGTGGTTTGTTGTCTTATTTGTGATGGGGTGGTGCATGGGGTTGGGTGGCTGGGGGTTTGTGTGTGAGGGGGTTGTGTGTGGTGGGGGTTTTCGGGGGCCCTTCCCCCCCCCCTCCCTTTGCGGGGGGGGGGGCTGTGGTTTTTGGGTTTTTGGTGGGGTGAAAATCTTTTGTCGGCGGGGGGTTTTGGGTTTTTGGGTGGGGGGGTTGTGTGTTTTTTTTTGGGTGTGTTGTTTTGGTGTTGTGTGTAGTGTTGGGGGTGGGTGGGTGGGGGGGTCGGGGGTTTTTCCCTTTCACCACTTTTTTTGGTTGGGGTTTAGGAAAAGGCAAAAAAGTTGGGGGGAAAAAAAGGGGTTTGGGGAAGGGGAAAAATAAAAAATGACACAAAGCACATATACACCAACCCCCCCCCCCCCCCCCAAACCCCCCCCACACACACACCCCAACCACACACACAACCCAAAGCACACCAAAACACACACACACACCCCACACACACCAACACACACCGCGCCACGAAAAGGACTTACTCTACCCGTCTCCTATTTCCCCAAAAACCCCAAAAACCCACGTAACCCCAATCTCTTTTTTAAAACTCCCCCTCCCTTCCCTCTTCTTTGGGTTTTCGGGCCTCCCGTATCCCCCCCCCACCCCCCCCACCCCCACCCCCCCCCCCCCCCCCACCACCACCATCATACAAAACATAATGAGTGGGGTATCGCGTTTTCTAAGCACGGAACCCCACCACATGCAATTGCGGGGTCCCCAATGCCCCTCCCCTCTCCCGGCCTTTTTCCCCCGGGTTTTTGGGTCTTTCCGCCTTCCCCCCCCCCCCCCCCCCCCCCCCCCTCCCATTTTCCCCTTTTACCTTTTCCCCACCCGCCCCACCACACCACAAATTTTTTGGGGTGTGTTTTTGTTGTGTTGTGGGTTGTTTTGTTGTGGGTTTTTTGTGTTGGGGGGGGGGGGGGGGTGTGTGTGTGTTTTGGTTTGGGGGTGTTTTGGGGTTTTGTTGGCCCGATAGAAATTTTTGGGTTTTTTGGGGGGGGTTTGGGGGTTTCGTTTCTTTTGGTGCGTTGCTGCTTCTCGGGGTGTTTATTGAGGGCGTTAGGGGGGTTTTAAGGGGCGTAGCTTTGGGGGGGACTTTGGGGGTTTTATTGGGGACTGTGTTTGGGGATTTTTATTTACTATCTGTCGCGTTTTCCCAACACACCCCTCCCAAAACCCACATATAAAAAAATATATTGGGTTATTATATATAATAATATATACATTTGTATATATTGGGTGTTTCGTCGTTGCGTTGGTTTTTGGGGTTGGTGGGGTGTGTTGGTGTGTTTTCAAAACAGGGACGTGTAATGGGTTTCCCTGACTTTTTAGTTTGGTTTTTCCTGTCCTAACAAAAAGGGCGTTTCAGCCACTTCTTTTAGGGGTTGGGGGAAACTTCTTTTCTCTCCAGGGTTTTAATTTGGTTCCCCTGGTTTTGGGGGGCCCCTTTTTTTTTTTCCCCTTTCCTTTTTTTTTTCTGTTCAAACCCCTGAAAAAATTTAAAAATTAAAAAAGGGGGAAAAATTTTCTACAAACCCCAGAGGAGCGGTGGCCCGGGCAAAATAAGTCACCCTTTTTCCACCCCTTTTTTGGGGTTTAAACTTTTCAAGTTTGGGTCAATTTTGGCGACAGCTGAGGACTTTCAAATGCACAGATGTGGAGAACAAAGTATCAAGATCAAGGACGGGACCAAAAACAGTCCCTGAAAATAACACTTTATGAGGAAAGTGTGTGAACCGGAATTTTTCAGGAACTTTTCATAACTATTTGAAATCTGTTTTCATTATTGTGACAGTTGCCATTGTCTTTCGACATATGTCATGTGTCTTTTCCCAACAAAGCATAGGTCACTATGACTTTGAGGAGTACAAAGTCCGGTGTTTATTTATTGATTTTCGATTTGTGTTTTTGTGTTTTAAAAAAATAGCAGGGGACATTTTTTCAGTCATTCTTATTTTATTCTTTTTTTTAAATTTAAAAACCAAATCATTACCATATATAACATTAATACAATAATAAATCACAAACAATTTGCATGTGGGATGGCTATTACCTAATATTGTTAAGAACTCTAAGAAACGGGAAACAAATGCCTTCGGATTTTTAGGAATTCACTAAAGTGAAAATTCATCGAAACCTCAGACAATAACCTGGCAGACCCTTTAAGCCTGTGCAAAACCCTTTCCGCTGGCAAAGTCTGCAGTTGAGGGGGGGGGAGGAGAAGGGATCTATTAAACGACTAACCTACAACCACCAAATGATTGAAGCATCAAGACTGGCAGCGAACATACCCGTTTTTCATTTTGCAGGCTGGGATGGGACTCGAACTGAAGACGTTGGTGTATGACTTTGCCAACAGAACCAACCGGGAAAGCCGTATGGCTTAACCAAAATTGTGATGGTTTGTGCTCGGATGACGTGCGAAGGAGTTAGGGGTGAGGGGACGGAAGACGGGGGACTTGGGGGAGGATAGGAAAGGACGTTAAGGTTGAAAGAAAAGAAGAATCTGGAAAGCCCACTCCATCAGAGAGAGAAAAGAAGGGAGGGAAAAGACAGACAGACAAAACAGACAGACAGACAGACAGAGGGGACAGAGAAAGACACACACACACAGAGATAGAGAAAAAAAGAGACAGAGAAACAGAGAGAGACACAAGAGACAAAACAAACAAAAAAGACAGACAGCCAGAAAAACAGCAGCAGCACGGCCAGGCCAGGGACAGAGAGAATTTTGGATTGGGAAATGATATAGTTTATTCTTTTTGGCCACAACCTTTAGGGAAGGGATACTACCGCAAAAAAAAATTTCATGACAATTGCTCTGTTTTTTCAAAATGGGAAAGTTTACTAATTAAACATCGCAATACACTGTAAATTTCTAAACCGTTTTTTTTTTTCCCCACTTTGGGAATTCCCTAAAATTTAAAGGCTGTATTGTCAAGAAGAAACAATACACACTAAAAAAGAAAAGAAAGGGGGGAGAGGGAAGGGGGAGAACAGACAACAACAAAGGGCCCAAGAAGACAGACAAAGACGCAGAGGCAAAAAACAGAAAAAGAACAAGGGAAAACAACACAAAGAAAAGAGACAGGGGGAAAAAGAAAGAAAAGATCATCATCCAGACAGAAAACCCGCAGACAGACAACAAAGGGGGCAGACGACAAGACAGTCATCAACAGACAACAAAGGGACAGACAAAAAAACACACACAAAAACAACAAAGGGGGCAGACAGCAGAACACATCACAGCAACAACAAAGGGGCAACCCAAAC
>JAPXFY010000552.1:0-7500 GCA_030674185.1 Monoplex corrugatus
AAGAAGAAGAAGAAGAAGAAGAAGAAGAGAGAAGAAGAGAAGAAGAGAAGAAGAAGAAGAAGAAGAAGAAGAAGAAGAGGAGAGGAAGAAGAAGAAGAAGAAGAAGAAGAAGAAGAAGAAGAAGAAGAAGAAGAAGAAGAAGAAGAAGAAGAAGAAAGAAAGAAAAGAAGAAGAAGAAGAAGAAGAAGAAGAAGAAGAAGAAGAAGAAGAAGAAGAAGAAGAAGAAGAAGAGAAAAGAAGAAGAAGAAGAAGAAGAAGAAGAAGAAGAAGAAGAAGATGATGATAATGATGAGAAATGATGATGATAATGATGACGTATGATGAGATGATGATGATGATGATGATGATGATGATGATGATGATGATGAAAAATGAGAAGAAAGATTTGATGTTGATGGAAAATAAAAAGCTGATGATGATGATGGATAAAGAAGAACAATGATATGGACGAATGGTATATAAAACAAAAATGAAATGGCAAACTGGCCACAGAAATATGTAGTAATCAGGAAACATAAAAAAATTGGAAATACTGAGTATTAAATAGACTTAGAAACCAACTATCAGTTCACACTCAATCACAGACAGTCACAATACAAACAGCAATAAACGATATTGTCAGGAGCAAGCAACTGATTTTTGTCATTCCTGTACTATTGTGTGTGATGCTTTTGGACATTTAGAAGACGTGGAGTAAAACCATGATATAAAGGGAGATTAGTCAATTTGTGTATGAAGAGTGATCTTTCTTGTGAAGAATGAGATGTACATGTATTAAAAATTATCGGTGTACTGTGAGTTTAAATTTGGGAGTCAGAGTGCTATACGATTTTGAGAAAACAGGACATGTTGTCAGTTTGTCTGTATTATGCGGTTCTATTGGAAATTATACTGTTGATGAATCCTGGGTACATTTGTAGTCATGACAGTAGTTTATATTGTTACTGGTTTAAAGTACAGACAGTTTCATATGAAATTACTTAATGCATAGTTCACTGTCTATGAAGAAAAAGATATTGACTATAAGAGGATCTTTATAGATAAAAGAAAGACTTAGTGATCAAAGCATTAATAACATAGAAATCATGACCAGAAGAGATCTAGTGTAACTGTTGATGAAAACAAATGTGATGTAGGGACGCTTTTGACCATCCTGCCATGAACTTCTAATGGCACATACATACGTATTGTCAAAGGTGTCTTTGTTATGTGAGTTTTTCTATTGAATGTGCATCATTCATTTTTGAGATCATATTGATGTAGACCCCCTAACTAAATGACTGACTAATGTAATACGCTAACTGTTCCTTCCATTTGCTCTGCCATCTTGACGGACACAGAAGCTGGGACAGTTTTTACAATGCGATGATAATGATGACGATGAGAATGATAAGTATGATGCTATGGAGTACCATCTAGGATTGAGACTACGTGACAAAACTGTACTCTATGCTTACTATCATAACATATCCTGGCATCAACCAGGCCTGAGAGAAACAGGCACCCCATGGTATTGATTAGAAGATTTGAGCAACACCCTCATTGACGTATATGTGAAGTGGATGAGATTCAGCTGTGTGGTTCAAGTCTTTCCAATGAGCCCATAGCATGTTCAGCTCTTCGTAGGAGCCAATTGGAGCTGGAAAATACCACTATGAATATAAAAGTAGTCTTGGGGATTCGAACCCATAATCTTCCAGCAGTTGTCCATTGCGCTAACAACTACACCACGGCGACTGATAGTTATGAGCTAATTCATTAACCTGTATTTTTGTAATAAAAAAGAAAAATAAATTTCTATTTGTCCGTTGTTTTAAGGTGTTGTGTGACACGAACCACCATAACCAGTCCAGTAATGAATTTCTGTGTGTCTGTCTTACTGTAATGAAGTCACATGATTTCAGTTGTTATTGCATTATAATTGCGTAATACAATTTAAAATAATAACAAACTATAGAAACAATTACATTGTTTAGCCAGGCAGAGGAGTTGGTGATCATGGCCCTCCACGTGCATCTGTCCATTGTCGACTCAAGAGCATCTTCCACCCTCTCTGTCCTCTGCCACCCTGTAAGTCCATCTAATATTTTCTCCCAGGGTCTACCTAGTGCTCTCATTACCACCAGCTTTCCTGTTGTGACCAGGTGCTCGAATTCCTCTTTCCTTATAAAATGATCTCTCTCTCTCTCTCTCTCTCTCTCTCTCTCTCTCTCTCTCTCTCTCTCTCTCTATCTATCTATCTATCTCTCTATCTGTCTATCTATCTATCTATCTATCTATCTATCTATATCTATCATCTATCTATCTATCTTCATCTACCTATCGTCTGTCTGTCTATCTATCTATCTATCTATCTTCTGTCTGTCTATCTTCTATCTATCTATCTATCTTCTATCTATCTGTCTAGCTATCTATCTTACTAAATCTTTAACGTTGAAAAATAAAGATGCGTAGATCAATGAATGAATGAAATGAAGGAAGGAAGGAAGGAAGAAGGAAGGGAAGGAGGAAGGAAATAACCAGTCTATCAATCAATCAATCAAATCAAATCAATCAATCAGTCAATCCCCAACAATCAATCGATCAATTTTCCCCTTTCCTTCCTTTCTCAGCCTCTGATCCCCACCTCTGTGAAAGGGTCTGTACACACCATGCAGTGATGTGTGCACGCGATATGCGTGTGCCTGATAAGCCATGCGGTTCGCGTGACCGCCGGCCTCAGGCCTACATTCTTTTGTTATTTTCCTGCTAGTGCCAGTGCATGCAGGCGGCATGGTCGTGCTCTGGAATGTCAGAGAAGGAAAAACAGCCAGAGGACGAGGATTTTGAAGATTGTAATCAGCATTGTGCGCAAAAAAAAACAAAAAAAACAAAACAAAAAATAGGAGGGGGGAGGGAGAGGGTGGTATTGTTACGTAAAGAACAGTCAGTGAATGATGTTAGGTGGAGAACAGTCAGTTATTCAGTGATGTTAGGCGGAGAACAGTTATTCAGTGACGTTAGGTGGAGAACAGTTATTCAGTGATGTTAGGTGGAGAACAGTCAGTTATTCAGTGATGTTAGGTGGAGAACAGTTTATTTAGTGACGTTAGGTGGAGAACAGTTATTCAGTGATGTTAGGTGGAGAACAGTCAGTTATTCAGTGATGTTAGGTGAACAGTCAGTTATTCAGTGATGTTAGGTGGAGAACAGTCAGTTATCAGTGATGTTAGGGGAGAACAGTTTATTCAGTGATGTTAGGTGGAGAACAGTCAGTTAGTCAGTGATGTTAGGCGGAGAACAGTCAGTTATCAGTGATGTTAGGTGGAGAACAGTCAGTCAGTGATGTTAGGTGGAGAACAGTCAGTTATTCAGTGATGTTAGGTGGAGAAACAGTTATTCAGTGATGTTTTGGTGGAGAACAGTTATTCAGTGATGTTAGGTGGAGAACAGTCAGTTATTCAGTGATGTTAGGTGGAGAACAGTCAGTCAGTGATGTTAGGTGGAGAACAGTCAGTTATTCAGTGATGTTAGGTGGAGAACAGTTATTCAGTGATGTTAGGTGGAGAACAGTCAGTTAGTCAGTGATGTTAGGCGGAGAACAGTCAGTTATTCAGTGATATTAGCTGGAGAACAGTCAGTTATTCAGTGATGTTAGGCGGAGAACAGTCAGTTATTCAGTGATGTTAGGCGGAGAACAGTCAGTTATTCAGTGATGTTAGGTGGAGAACAGTCAGTTATTCAGTGATGTTAGGCAGAGTACAGTCAGTCTGTGATGTTAGGCGGAGAACAGTCAGTTATTCAGTCATGTTAGGCAGAGAACAGTCAGTCAGTCAGTGATGTTAGGTGGAGAACAGACAGTTATTCAGTGATGTTAGGTGGAGAACAGTCAGTTATTCAGTGATGTTAGGTGGAGAACAGTCAATTATTCAGTGATGTTAGCTGGAGAACAGTCAGTTATTCAGTGATGTTAGGTGGAGAACAGTCAGTCAGTGATGTTTGGTGGAGAACAGTCAGCCAGTGATGTTAGATGGAGAGCAGTCAGTCGGTGATGTTTGGTACAGAACAGTCAGTCAATGATGTTAGATGGAGAACAGTCAGTCGGTGATGTTTGGTAGAGAACAGTCAGCCAGTGATGTTAGGTGGAGAACAGTCAGTCGGTGATGTTTGGTAGAGAACAGTCAGTCAATGATGTTAGATGGAGAACAGTCAGTCAGTGATGTTAGATGTAGAACAGTCAGTCAGTGATGTTAAGAGGAGAACAGCCAGTCAGTGACGTTAGGTGGAGAACTGTCAGCCAGACAATGGTGTGATTAAATAACTGTTCTCCATCTAACACATTCATGGAGAACAGTTATTTAATCAATGACGTTATATGTAGAACAGTTTATATGATGTCAGATGGAGAACAGTTGTTCAGTCAGTGACGTTATATGTAGAACAGTTTATATCGTGTTAGATATAGAACAGTTATTTAATCAGTGACAATATATATATATATATATGTGTGTGTGTGTGTATATATGTATATATATATAAAACAGTTTATATTATGTTAGATGGAGAACAGTTATTTCACTAGTGACGTTGTATGTAGAACAGTTTATTATTATGATGTTAGATGGAGAATAATCAGCCAGCCAATGATGTTTGTGCACCTAACCCATTAGAAACCCCATGTCTTACAATCCGTCTTGACACTGTTGCGTTTTTGTGTTCCTCATCCACACGTCTTTCTAGCTCTGATACTTTGCAAAGAAAAGGTGGCAGGGGTGGAGTGACTGTTGTTGGACATCATTGAATGTGCCATTGTTTTCTATTTTATCTTCTGCAACTCTTTGGTTCAAGGTATGAAATGCTAAACTACCGGATAAGAGTTCTGACAGTGTTATGGTGATTCCTGATAATGGAACTGGTGATGATGCGTTGTGGTCCTGTTCTGGTGTGACACTGGACCCATTTTGCTTCTTGTCATAATATGTGTCTAATCTATCTCGGTATGAAACAGGACTGGGAGGTATCATCATCATCATCATGTGCCCTGCCGCATGGCGTTGGCGATCATGGCCTTCCAGCTGCATGGCGTTGGCGATCGTGGCCCTCCATATGCATCTAACCCTTGTCACCACAAGCTCATCTTCCACCCTCATGGCCAGCCAAAGCATTGGGAGATATACACCTGCAGTGTTGGTTAGGGGATGTTAGCAACATCCTCAATGACGCATCTGTGATATTGGAAAGACTGGACTGTAAGGTCTCAGTTGTACCACTATGCTCAACGTAGACTAAACTCCAGGTAGGATCCAGCTGATGTTGAAAACATCCGCAGTGGTTTGATCGGATGGGATTCAAACCTTCAACTTTCCAGTTGTTATGTCATTATGCTAACCACAATCACGGTTATAGGGAAGTGATGTGAGGAAATGACTCGGCACTCTGCAGCAGAATGGAAGTTTGGCGCAGCGCCATATTGTCGGTGTGAAGATTTCAGTTTCAATTCAGTTTCAGTTTCTCAAGATGATGTCTCCGCACTCAGAATGAATTCTACATGCACTAATATCACAGGTGCCATGTAATGGAGAAAACCCAGAACGATCACGGCACAAGCCTTCAGCCTGCACATAAACCCATGAGCTGGCCAGGTCCTGAGGTCCTACCTAGATAGTTCCGTAACCATTAGGTCATAGCCGAGTGAGGTGACTGAGACCTCAACTTTTCCCGGGGCCAGCACCACGATGGCGGCACCCATCCCCTCTTCCTCGCTTCAATTTCATATTCATAGTCACATTTTCTTAACCAAGGTTTCAGAAAGGCAAGAAAGCTAGTTGGTCTTCAAGGGGTGGGACCTGGGAAATCAACCTATCTCTCCAATGATATATACCAAGGCAGCTGGGCAATGCCTTGCTCTTCACAATTTCCAACTGCCGTGGGATATTTAGCGTGCGCAGCCAGAAGGCACACGGGTCCGATCAGGAAGTATCTCTCTGTGGAAACAACTGCAAAACTCGTTCTCTCCTTCATAATGTCTCGCATTGACTATTGCAATTCACTCCTGTCTGGTCTTCCTGCCTCCACCATTCACATCCTACAGCGCATTCAAAACAATGCTGCACGCCTTGTACTCAAAAAGAAAAAAGCTGACCACATATCTCCTCTCCTGGCACAACTTCACTGGCTCCCTGTATCAAAGCGCATACAGTACAAACTAGACACCATGTGCTACAAAAGCCTCAATAACGCAGCCCCCCATTACCTGTCAAGCCTACTTGAGATCTATGTTCCCTCACGTACCCTCCGCTCTGCCTCCGATCCTCTGACTTTTCGCTTTCCACGCACCAAGCTCAATACCTATGGTCCACGAGCCTTCTCTGTTTCTGGTCCAATTTCCTGGAACAAACTTCCTCTCTCTGTCCGTCAGCAACCTACTTTTGTCTCCTTCAAGTCCGCTCTCAAAACTCACCTTTTCTCCTCTGCATAAAATCCTGACCTCACTCATCCCCCCTCTGTAGCCTGTCTCCACTCGGAGGGGAATCACATTGTAATATATATCTGTATATAATATGCTCTCTATAATTTTCCATTGCTTTTATTCTTTTTCCCCATTTATAGCCATGTGTAGGTGTGTGTGTGCGTGTGTGTGCGCGCGTGCGTAAGTGTATGTTCAGCGCTTAGATTTGATTTTTATCGAGATTTTGCGCTATATAAATATTGTAATTATTATTATTAATTATTATTATTCGTCCCCTTCCGAAGGACTAGACGTTCAGTTCGATTTTCCGGTCAAACTGAGGAGAAAAGTCGAGGCTTCTACGGGGAGCGAACCCTGGAACCTCGAGTTTAGTTATTGGTAGACGAACGTCTGAACCATTCTGCCACTGTTCTCGTCGGTGTGAAGAGAGCAGCCATACAAAAACCTACAGACGTCACAATAAGATTTCAATCATTGCGCCATACTGCAAACTGGAGAGGACAGGATCGATATCGCTATTGTTGTCAAACCCCTCAGGACAGTCCGGCCTCTGCTGGGTCATTGGCAATTTTCATGCTCTTGACACCTTTTGACCCACGCTCTGCTTTGGGAGTTTCATTTTCTTAACTGCAGCAGCGGCCGTGACAGCGACACCCGTGGCTCCAGAAATAATAGCATGAAAAAAAATTCCCAGGATTATTTTCAGGTCCACATGCGTATCTTAGAATTATGCGTGGCATTTTCGATATGTTATTTCTCAGAGAGGTTGTACATTCAGAAACCTGTATTAAGATTGAGTGAATGTTTTTCTCTTACTTGTTCGCTTGCATACAACGTTCATTCATCACTGTCCCAATGTCGCTGATTCACCATTTCTTGCTCTCTTTTTAAGAATCACACTCTATGGCAAGCAAAACACGTCAAAAGTTGAATTTGAACAAATATTTTGAAAAAAAAATTATCATAATTTTGATGAGTTTACGTAGATCCTTTGTGAAGTTCTGCGGGATCAAAAACAAATAAACACGAAAATAGAATCAGAACGAGTATTT
>JAPXFY010000552.1:12500-25000 GCA_030674185.1 Monoplex corrugatus
TGTTTGTGTGGACTTTTGCAGCCTGACAGTAGTTTGAGTTTCAGTTTGATTTTCGGCTTCTCAAGATAACATCTACGCGCATTGAAAAAAACAGTGAATGTGTACCGTTATCATAGATTCCATGCGATGGAGAAGATTCAGAATGATCATGGCATAAGCCGTAAGCCTGTGGATAAGGCCCTTTAACCCTGGCTGGCAAGGTCTTGAGGTCCTACCTAGTGTAGGAGTCTAAGCTTTAGTTGTTTTTTTTCTTTACTGCTCCTTTTCCTACGCCACGTTCAATGGCACAGAATTTGGGAAAATGTTTTCACAACCTCATGATGATGATTGTTATTGCTGTTGTTTTTATTGTTCATTTCTTTTGACACAGTGGATTTACCACGTCAAACTGGGCTACTCTTCCCTTTGAGAGCGCGTTGCCGCAGTGTAGCGCCACCCAATTTTTTTTAACCAAGACTTCAGACAGGCAAGAAGGCTAATTAGCCTTTAAGGTATCTCTCTAATGTTTTACGCCAGGACAACGGGGCGAATGCCCTGCTCTTCACAATTTTCAACTGCCCTAAGATCTTTAGCATGCTCTTGACTTGGGTTTTTGTTTGTTGTGTTTGTTTGTTTGTTTGTTTGTTTGTTTGTTTGTTTGTTTGTTTGTTTTTTCGCCCCTTCAAAAGAATTAGACGTTCAGTTCGATTTCCCGGTCAAACTGAGAATAAAATTCGAGGCCCCATTGAGTTTAGTTGCTGGCAGGCGAACATATGAACCATTCTGCCACTCATCACCATGACGATGGGGATTCCAGTCATGATGCTATGGACTTCTATTCTGGAGTGAGACTGTGTGACAGGACTGTCTCTATGCTTACTGTCACAATATATCCTGGCGTCAACCAGATTCGACAGATGTAGATACCTGTCGTGTTGGTTAAGAGATTTGAACAGACCAGTCGCTGTGGTGTAGTGGGCAACGTAACGGGCCACCGACTGGAAGGTTGTGGGTTCGAATCCTCATCAGTCTCTTCATAACCACATTATTTGTGGTATTTTTTTGCTGTAACCAGCTCCTACCCAGAGTTGGGCGTGCTGTAGGCTCTTTGGGGAGACTGGGATCACACAGTCGAGCCTCATCCACTTCACAGATGCGTCATTGAGGGTGTTGCTCAAATCTTCTGACCAGCACCACAGGTGTCTGTATCTCTTGGGCCTGATTGACGCCAGGATATATTATGATAATAAGCGTAGAGTACAGCCCTGTCACACAGTCTCAATCCTAGACGGAACTCCATAGCATCATAATTATCATCCTCATCGACATCATCATCATTGCATGATAAGAATTATTCGAGCTTCTGTGGCCATTAAGGTGGCGTAGAAAATAACGGGACGAAAAACAAAAAAGGTGAACACAAAGGTAACCTCCCTGAGTACGATGATTTAAAAAAAAGAGATTTGAACAACACCCTTAATGACACATCTGTGAAGTGGATGAGACAGGACTGTGTGGTCCATGTCTTCCCAATGAGCTCATATCATAATCAAGTCTTGGTAAGAACTACTGGGCTGAACAAAATCTCACGCCAATTTTGACAGAACTGAGAGGATTGGAACCCACAATCCTACAGCTGGTAGTCCGTTGTGCTAACCACAGGACCATGACGACAAGTATCTTCCTTTATCGGTCGGCATCTCTGCATACCGACCTTTGTCACTTTTCCAATGACTCATTATGTTGTCTGTGTTTAAATCACCGTCTGCAGCTCACTAAATATGTCAAAAAACAGCGTGGTATAAGTTTTTGACATCTTCTGTCGGGTTTAATGTGATTGGCCTTTTGTGTAGTATATGTTTGTCTATCTATCCACTGATGTATCATTTTTTTTTAATCACTTACGTCTTACCTTACTTATTTACCTATTTATCTACTTACTTAATTACTCGTTTATTCAAATATGTATTTATTTATTTATTTCGTTTATCTATTATTTATCAATTTATTTGTTTATTTACCTATCTGTCTGATGGGTTTTTGTTTTTGACGTGATGTTAGCCCTAATATGGCTCTAGTAATCGGCTGGACTATAAGCAATATGAACTCTGAACTCTAAACTCTAAACTTACTTTTTGTTTATCTATATATCTATTTCATTTATTTATTTATTCTTTTATCTGTTTATTTTCTTGTTTGTATGTTTGTTTGTTTGTTTGTTTTGTGACATTTCTTTAGAAACAGAGAAATGTATTCCAGTTGACGAAAGACATATAGATGTGTTATCCTTTCCTGTCTGTCTCTGACTTAATAATAATAATTACAATATTTATATAGCGCAAAATCTCGACAAAATCAAATATAAGCGCTGAAACAGACACACACGCACGCACGCACGCACGCACGTACGCACGCACACACACGCACACACACACACACACACACACACACACACACACACACACACACACACGCCACGGCTATAAATGGGGAGAAAGAATAAAAGCAATAAAAGCAAGAATAAAAGCAATGGAAAATTATAGAGAGCATATCATATACAATTATATATTATAACAAAGTGATTCCCCTCCGAGCGGAGACAGGCTGCAGAGGGGGTTGAGTGAGGTTAGGATTTTATGCAGAGGAGAAAAGGTGAGTTTTGAGAGCGGACTTGAAGGAGACAAAAGTAGGTTGCTGACGGACTGAGAGAGGAAGTTTGTTCCAGGAGAGTGGACCAGAAACAGAGAAGGTTCGTGGACCATAGGTATTGAGCTTAGTGCGTGGAAAGCGAAAAGTCAGAGGATCGGAGGTAGAGCGGAGGGTACGTGAGGGAACATAGATCTCAAGTAGGCTTGACAGGTAATCGGGGGCTGCGTTATTGAGGCTTTTGTAGCACATGGTGTCTGTTTGTACTGTATGCGCTTTGATACAGAGAGCCAGTGAAGTTGTGCCAGGAGAGGAGATATGTGGTCAGCTTTTTTCTTTTTGAGTACAAGGCGTACAGCATTGTTTTGAATGCGCTGTAGGATGTGAATGGTGGAGGCAGGAAGACCAGACAGGAGTGAATTGCAATAGTCAATGCGAGACATTATGAAGGAGAGAACGAGTTTTGCAGTTGTTTCCACAGAGAGATACTTCCTGATCAGCCTTATACGATGGAGATGATAGTAGCAAGATCTGGCAGTTTGAGAAACAAAGTTGTTCATGGAGAGGGTAGAGTAAATGAAGACACCAAGGTTTTTAGCTGAATCAGAAATTGGGACTGATGTGTTACATAATGGGAGAGAAAGAGGAGGCAGCTGAGAAAGTTTCTGATGGATGCCAATGAGGATAGCTTCTGTCTTGTCGTCATTAAGCTGAAGTTTGTTGAACGTCATCCAGTTCTTAATGTCCGAGTAACACTCAGTGGTGCGAGTTAACAGGCGCTGTATATTATCAGGTGAGTCACTGTCTTGAAGTTGGGTGTCATCAGCATAGAAGTGGTGTTTTATAGAGTGGGAGTTGATGATGGTGGACAGGGGGGGAGGTATAAAGAGTGAAAAGAACAGGGCCAAGGACAGATCCTTGTGGAACACCACAGGTCAGGTATGCAGGTTGAGAGTAAGTGCCATTGATGAGAACAGTTTGTTTTCTGTTTTTAATAGATATGAAGTGAACCAGGAGAGAGCAATGTCAGAGATGCCAAAAGTATGATGAAGTCTAGAAAGGAGAATACCATGGTCAATGGTATCAAAGGCTGCAGACAGATCAAGGAGTGTGAGGAGAGAGACTTTGCCAGTATCAGTTGCAAGGAGATTGTTGAGAATGTTTAATAGGGCAGTTTCAGTGCTATGGCACTGGCGGTAGGCTGACTGGAAAGGATTGAGGAGATTGTTGGCAGACAGGTGAGAGTTCAGCTGGTTGAGGACGACTTTTTCAAGGAGTTTTGACAAGAAAGAGAGATTAGAGATAGGCCGGTAATTTTTCAGTTCATTTGGGTCTAAATTGTATTTCTTGAGGAGAGGGTGAACAATAGCAGACTTGAAAGAATCTGGGACAGTTCCAGTTTGAAAAGAAGTGTTGATGATGTCAGTGATGAATGGGAGGAGAGTAGGGAGACAGTCAGAGTAGAGAGAACCTGGAAGAGGATCCAGTTCGCAGGTTTTGAACGACATGGATCTGATTGTGTTGAAAATTTCTTCTTGTGAGACTGGGGTAAAAGTAGTAAGAGGTGTGCCAGAGAAGGAAGGGTCAGATGGGCATGGTTGACAGGGTGTCCTGTCAAGCCTGTCACGAAGAGTTTGTATTTTGGTGGTGAAATACTTGGAGAATACAGATGGGAGTTCTTCATTTGTATGTTTTGTTGGGAGAGGTAAGTCTTGTCGTGTGCCAAGGAGATGATTCATGGTTGTAAAGAGTTCTTTTGAAGAAGAGGCATTCAGGATTTTGGTTTGGAAATAGCGTGTTTTTGCAGATGCAATGAGGGTGGATACTTTTGTTTTAGAGGCTTGGAAAAGTTGCCTGTGTACAGTGAGTTTGGATTTGTGCCAGCGGCGCTCTGCTCTGCGGCGGGCACGTTTTGCACAGGCAATCTCATGAGTGAGCCAGGGGGTAGGGGGGCGGTCAGGTAAAAGACGGGTTGTGGTTGGAGCATGAGTGTCCAGAAGATGGTGGAGAGTAGTATAGAATTCATCGGCAAGGTTATGTGACTTTTCAGAAAGGAGACGGGAGGCATCAGATGAAAATGTGGAGAGGTCGATAGATTTGAGATTGCGTCGAGTCACTGTGCGCGTGGTACGGGAAGGAGGAGAAATGTCAAGAGAACAGAGAATTGCAGAGTGGTCAGATGGAAGGGCTGAAATTAGACGGGTAGAAAGAACTAAGCAGTTGTCAGTAGCTGAATTGTGGTGATCACGAGAAATGATCCAGTCAAGAATGTGACCTTTTTGATGGGTTGGTTCAGAAATGTGTTGAGTCATATTGTGATTGGACAGAGAGTTGATGATATGTCTTGTGTCATAACGGTGAGTGTTGTCATAGTGGACATTGATGTCACCTAGAATGATGAGATTTCCAGGTAAGAGGCAGTAGTGGTCAAGCAGTTGGTCAAAGTCAGAGAGAAACGTGGATGTGGTGAGTTTGTTGGCAGAGCTAGGTGGAGGTCGATAGGTACAGGAGAAGGTGATGGGGTGAGGGGTGGATTGGAAGGATACTTCAACGTCCTCGAAAGAAGGATGGGAGAAAGGCAGAGACTGCGAGAAAGATAGGCGGGAATGGAGTGAGTCGTTGTAGAGGATGCAATACTGCCACCTCGGGATGAGCGATGGAAAGAAGCAAGCCTGTAACCACTCGGAGTGAGGCTAGCATGTATAGGTTCATGACCAAGGGGGTTAAGCCATGTCTCTGTGATAAAAGCAATGTCAACATGCTCATCTGCGATAAAGTCAGCAATGACTTCGGCTTTGCCATCCTTGCATGTTGACTGAGCGTTAAAAAGGCATAGTTTTAGTTTATCACAGTCATATGGCGGTGGCCGAGGTGGCGACGAAGGCGGCACCGACGGGACAAAACACGAAGGCGACACCAGTGGGGCAGAAGACGAAGGCAGCAACGACGAAACAGAAGACGAAGGCGGCACCCGCAGGACAGAAGATTGAGGCGGCACCGGCGAGACAGAAGACAAAGGCAGCATCGGCGGGACAGAAGACGAGGGCAGCGCCGGCGGGACAGAAGACGAAGGCGGCACCGGCGGGACAGAGGTGAAGGCGGCACCGGCGGGACAGAAGGTGAAGGCAGTACTATCAGGATAGAAGGCAAAGGTGAAGATGACAGAGGTGGAGACGAAGTTCGCAGCAGCGAGGTCGAAGGCAGGGGCAGTGGAGGAGACGAAGAAGCAGAAGAAGAAAAGTGGCGTCGGACTGGCACAGCAGGAGGCAGGTTGTGCCAAAGACGGTGGAGACGTCCACCACGACAGGATCGCGCAGTGCGGGGCTTGCTACACAGCCCCAATGTACGTATGCGCTGGTAGACGCCTCCACCGAGGTAGCATTTGCTGTGTTTAAAAAGTGTCAGTCCAATTTGTTTAAGAAAGGACGGATCCATAATTGAGAGCCAGTCAGGAGAGGATGATGTTTGCAGGTTGGTGTGTGGGTTGGTCAGTTCACAACAGTTGAATCAGAGAACAACGAAGGTTTGGGAGCTGTAGCGTTGGGCGAACACAGTAGGCTAAAATGTTAACACAGTTCACAGATTAAATGTCCGACCTGAGAGGCAGAATTAAAATGACGAAAAGTAGGCATGCGAAACTCCAAAATCAGATTATCCGGTAAAATATTCAAAATTAAAAAAAAAAAAATATATATATATATATATATATTTACATCACCATTTGTCGGGACCCAAGAGGAATAAACTGATATAAAATTCAATGCACAAAATCAAATAGAACGACGATAAAATCACTGTAAAATACCACACACACTTTTGCTGCCTGCTGGCGCGACATCTACTCACACATATTGTATTTGTGGGAATATCATGGTTTGTGATGGGACATTAAAACCTCATGTCAACCTCAGTTGACAGTCACAGATCCATGTTTCACTAACCATGTGATACTAGTCACCATGGAAACCAGAAACACGTGAAAACAAAACGAGAATGCAAATTTGAACAATACAGGCCAAATTTTCGGTAAAACAAACTGACACAGAGCAATGAGCACATTCGAATTCATATTCACATTCATATTCATCATATTCATATTTATACTTATCAGATCTTGAATTTAGAATGGGATTAAACTCTAAAATATCAGATCTTAGGTTTAGACTGGGATTAAACTCGAAATATCACATCTTGAATTTAGACTGGGATTAAACTCAAAATATCAGATCTTGAACTTAGACTGGGATTAAACTCAAAATATCATATTTGAATTTAGACTGGGATTAAACTCGAAAATATCAAAAGTCTTGAATTTAGACTGGGATTAAACTCGAAATATCAGATATTGAACTTAGACTGGGTTTAAACTCAAAATATCAGATCTTGAATTTAGACTAGGATTAAACTCAACATGTCAGATATTGAACTTAGACTGGGTTTAAACTCAAAATATCAGATCTTGAATTTAGACTGGGGTTAAACTCGAAATATCAATCTTGAATGTAGACTGGGATTAAACTAGAAATATCAGTTGTTGTGTCTACGACTCAAGTCCGTAGTACAAGTGACAGCTAGAACCGTTCTGACAGATGAATTCCGTTAGCTGAGCTGGAGGAGATGTTTACGAATTAGACGAATAATTTGACGGTCTAGCCCACAACACAAAACAAGGAAAGACAATCCCCCAACCCCCAGCCCCCAGCCCCACCTCGCTCATGTCGTCGGCCCTTTTTTATTCAATAAGTTTTCCAACGTCTTTGAGCTGCGTGATTCAATTTCTCGTGCAGTAATTGAATAGAGCAAATTTGAGCAGACTTCCTTTCTTCTGTGATTTTACACATCACCGAACGTACATTCTTATCAGGATTGAAGGCAGGTTTGTGAGGCCATGTGTGGCGTGAGTGTGTGTGTGTGTGTGTGGTTGTGTGTGTGGTGGTGTGTGGCTGCGTGTGTGTGTGTGTGTGTGTGGTGCGTCTGTGTGTGTGTGTGTGGTGTTGTGTGTGTGTGTATGTATGTGTGTGTGCGTGGTGTGTGTGCGTGTGTGTATGCGTGTGTGTGTGCGTGTGTGTATGTGTGTGTGTGCGTCTGTGGGTGTACGCTTGCGTGTGTGTGTGTGTGTGTGTGTGTGTGTGTGGTGTGTGTGTGTGTGTGTGTTGTGCGTGTGTGGTGTATGTGTGTGTGTGTGTGTTGGGTGGGGGGGGTGTTCGTTTGTGTGTGTGTGTGTGATGAGAGAGGGAGAGAGAGAGAGAGAGAGGAGAGAGAGAGAGAGAGTAGAGGGTACAGACAGACAGAGACACAGACAGACAGACAAACAGAGAGAGTGAGAGTCAGAGAGTACAACAACACACGAAGCACACAGAACACAACACACACACACACAACACCACACACACACAACACCAACACAAGACCCCCACCACACACCACACACACACACACGACACACACAACAAACACACAGCACACACACTCATACACAGCACTCACACTCACCACCCACACACCCCACACACACAACACACACACACACAATCACTTATAATACACACACACACACACACACACCAACACACACATACACACACACACACGACCACAGCACACCATTCACAAGCTCACACACTCACTCACTCACTCACTCAACACACTCACGCACACTACACACACACACACACACACACAACACACACACACACACACAACACACACACACACCACTCATACACAGTCACTCACTCACTCACATCACAACACACACCACACACACACACACCACACACACAACACACTCATACACACCACACACACTCACACACACACACACACACACACACACACACACACACACACACACCACACATCACTCATACACAGTCATCACACTCACCACACACACCACACAGAGACACACACACAACACACACACACACACACTCGTACACAGTCACCACACACACACACACACAACACACGCGCCGCCGCGCACACCACGCACAAACACACACAAAACACACACAAACACACACACACACTCAAGCACACACACACACAAACACAACACACACACAAACACACACAACACACACACACACAACACACACACACTCAGCACACACACACACACACACACACACACACACACAGCAAATACACACACACAATATACACACACACACATACACACACACAACACACACAAACACAACACACACACACACACACACACAACACACAAAAACACACACAAACACACACACACACACACACACAACACAACACCACACACACACAACAACACACACACACACAAACACAAAACACACACACAACACACACACACACACACACACACACACACACACAGATAGACAATCAAACACAAAGTTGACCAGGCAGACAGAGAGACCACAGTGATTTAATTTCGTTTCCTCCTCATTATGCCTACAGAATCAAATTCCGTACTACTAACCTTCCCACGACAACCACTATTTGCCTGTTCAACCGCTGGAAGCGTCACAGACAAAACAAACAGAAAGGAAACAAACGAGATCAGGTCCTGACCTACATTAGCGGAATCAGCGTGCCAGATTTTGGTCTCTCGTGTTCCAGAAACACACCTCACGACCCCGTCAATCAGGTTATTGATTTTCAAAAGGCAATAAAAAATTCATAACGTTACTTGTATAAAATTGAACTGTGAAAGCGTTACTTCACACTGTTCTGTGGCATTTCCTATTGTGATATTAAACTTCTCCCATTAATAGCTAATATCTGTATTTTGTAGAAATAAAATTCCATTAAGCTAATAATCTGTATTTTGAAATTAAGATCTCAGTTAAGCTATATCCTGTATTTTGTGAATATTAAAGATTCACCATTTAGCAATAATCTGTATTTTGTGAATATTAAAGATTCTTCCAGTTTAAGCTAATAATCTGTATTTTGTGAATATTAAAGATTCTCCTATTTAAGCTAATAATCTGTATTTTGTGAATATTAAAGATTCTCCCAGTTAAGCTAATAATCTGTATTTTGTAGAAAAATAAAGATTCTCCAGTTAAGCTAATAATCTGTATTTTGTGAATAAATTAAAGATTCTCCTATTTAAGCTAATAATCTGTATTTTGTGAATATTAAAGATTCTCCCATTTAAGCTAATAATCTGTATTTTGTAGATAATAAAGTTCTCCCAGTTAAGCTAATAGTCTGTATTTTGATTAAAGATCTCCATTTAAGCAATAATCTGTATTTGTAATAATAGATTCTCCATTAGCTAATATCTGTATTTGTGAATATTAAAGCTTCTCCATTTAAGCTAATATCTGTATTTTGTGATATAAAGATTCTCCTATTTAAGCTAATATCTGTATTTTGAATTTAAAGCTTCTCCTATTTAAGCTAATAGTCTGTATTTTGTGAATATTAAAGCTTCTCCTATTTAAGCTAATAATCTGTATTTGTGAATATTAAAGCTTCTATTTAAGCTAATATCTGATTTGTAATATAAAGTTCTCCAGTTTAAGCTAATAGTCTGTATTTTGTGAATATTAAAGCTTCTCCTATTTAAGCTAATAATTGTATTTTGTGAACATTACAGAATTTCCCATTTAAGCCAGGTATGTGAACACGTGACAGAAAGATTATGATTTGTACAGTCTCTTTGTATCTTTAGACACATCTATGACTGTGTACAGTTTGAATTATTTTATCAAAAATGCGTCAGACTGTTTGTGTGGACTTTTGCAGCCGACAGTAGTTTGAGTTTCAGTTTGATTTCGGCTTCTCAAGATAACATCTACGCGCATTGAAAAAAACAGTGAATGTGTACCGTTATCATAGATTCCATGCGATGGAGAAGATTCAGAATGATCATGGCATAAGCCGTAAGCCTGTGGATAAGGCCCTTTACCCTGGCTGGCAAGGTCTTGAGGTCCTACCTAGTGTAGGAGTCTAAGATTTAGTGTTGTTTTTTTATTTACTGCTCCATTTCCTCCACCACGTTCAATGGCCACAGAATTTGGAAAAATGTTTTCACAACCTCATGATGATGATTGTTATTGCTGTTGTTTTTATTGTTCATTTCTTTTGACACAGTGGATTTACCACGTGAAACTCTGGCTGCTCTTCCCCTTTGAGAGCGTGTTGCCGCAATGCAGCCCACCTATTTTTTTTACCAAGACTTCAGACAGGCAAGAAGGCTAATTAGCCTTTAAGGTATCTCTCTAATGTTTTACACCAGGACAACGGGGCGAATGCCCTGCTCTTCACAATTTTCAACTGCCCTAAGATCTTTAGCATGCACCTGACTTGGTTTTTTGTTTGTTTGTTTGTTTGTTTGTTTGTTTGTTTGTTTGTTTGTTTTTTCGCCCCCTTCAAAAGAACTAGACGTTCAGTTCGATTTCCCGGTCAAACTGAGGATAAAATTCAAGGCCACAAGGGGAAAATAAATCCCGATACGTTGAGTTTAGTTGCTGGCAGGCGAACATATGAACCATTCTGCAACTCATCTCCATGACGATGGGGATTCCAGTCATGATGCTATGGACTTCTATTCTGGAGTGAGACTGTGTGACAGGGCTGTACTCTATGCTTACAGTCACAATATATCCTGGCGTCAACCAGATTCGACACATACAGACACCTGTCGTGTTGGTTAAGAGATTTGAACAGACCAGTCGCTGTGGTGTAGTGGGCAACGTAACGGGCCACTGACTGGAAGGTTGTGGGTTCGAATCCCCATCAGTCTCTTCAAAACTATATTATTGTGGGTTTTTTTTTTCTCTAACCAGCTCCTACCCAGAGTTGAGCTCATTGGGAAGACTGGGATCACACAGTCGAGTCTCATCCACTTCACAGATGCGTCATTGAGGGTGTTGCTCAAATCTTCTGACCAGCACCACAGGTGTCTGTATCTCTTGGGCCTGGTTGACACCAGGATATATTATGATAGTAAGCGTAGAGTACAGCCCTGTCACGCAGTCTCAGTCCTAGACGGAACTCCATAGCATCATGATTATCATCCTCATCGACATCATCATCATTGCATGATAAGAATTATTCGAGCTTCTGTGGCCATTAAGGTGGCATAGAAAATAACGGGACGAAAAACAAAAAAAAAGGTGAGCCAAAGGTAACCTCCCTGAGTACGATGATTTAAAAAAAAGAGATTTGAACAACACCCTTAATGACACATCTGTGAGGTGGACGAGACAGGACTGTGTGGTCCATGTCTTCCTAATGAGCTCATAACATAATCAAGTCTTGGTAAGAACTGACTGGGGCTGAAAGAAATCCCACACCAATTTTGACAGAACTGAAGGGATTGGAAGCCACAATCCTACAGCTGGTAGTCCGTTGTGCTAACCACAGGACCATGACGACAAACTTCCTTTATCGGTCGGCGTCTCTGCATACCGACCTTTGTCACTTTTCCAATGACTCATTATGTCGTCTGTGTTTAGATAACGGACTCTAGCTCACTAAATATGTAAAAAAAAACAAAAAAAAAACAATGTGGTATAAGTTTTTGAAGTGTTCTGTCAGGTTTAATGTGATTGGCCTTTTGTGTAGTATATGTTTGTCTATCTATCCACTGATGTATTATTTTTTTTCAATTACTTACATCTTACCTTACTTATTTACCTATTTATTTACTTACCTACTCACTCGTTTATTCAAACATGTATTTATTTATTACTTATTTATTTATCTATTTGTTATTTATTTATTTATTCATTTATATATTTATTTATTTCATTTATTTATTTATCATTTATCAATTTATGTGTTTATTTACTTATCTATCTGATGGGTGTTGTTTTTGACGTGGTGTTAGCCCTGATATGGCCCTAGTAGTCGGCTGGACTATAAGCAAT
>JAPXFY010000552.1:40000-53758 GCA_030674185.1 Monoplex corrugatus
TCTGTTTTCTTGTCTCTGTCTGTCTGTCTGTCTGTCTTTTCTCTGTCCCCTGTCTCTTGTCTGTCTCTCTCTCTCTCTCTCTCTCTCTCTATCTCTTGTGCAAATTTTATGGAATCCCTTGGGAGACAGCTCTACACGTTACAGGCAGACACCACATTATTCACAATAACATTTTTCTTATCTACGCCATTGCTTAGGGAACACTCCGCTGTTCTCTCTCTGTTCTCTGTCTTGTCTCCCTCTCTGTCTTCTCTTTTCTCTTTCTCTCTCTCTCTCTCTCTCTCTCTCTCTCTGTATGTCTGTCTGTTTCATCATTTTCTGTCTGCCTGCCTTTTCTGTCTGTCTGTCGTTCGGTTGAAGTCAGGACCAAAAGCTTTGGGCTTCTCTCTCTCTGTCTTTCTCTCTCTCTGTTTGTCTCTTCTCTCTCTTTCTCTCTCTCTTCTCTCTTCTCCTCTTCTCTCTCTGTCTGTCTCTCTCTCTCTCTCGCACACCCCACACCCCCACACACTCTCTCTCTCTTTCTCTCTTTTGCCTCTGTTTCCTCTTGTTTCTCTCTCTCTCTGTTTCTTTCCCCTGTGTTTGTCTCTCTTCTCTCTCTCTCCCTCTCCCTCTCTTGTTTTCTCTCTCTCTGTCTTCCTCTGTCTCCCTCCGTTTCTCTGTCTCTGTCTTGTTTCTCTCTCTCTCTCTCTCTCTCTCTGCCTCTCTCCCCTCTGTGTTCCTCTCTCTCTCCTTCTTTTGTCTTTCCTCTGTCTCTCGTCTGTCTGTCTGTCTGTCACTTTGTCTCTCTGTCTCTCTCTCTTTGTCTCTCTGTCTCTCTCTTGTCTCTGTCTCTCTCTTCTTGTCTCTGTTTGTTCTGTTCCTCTTTTTCCCTTTCGGGTGTCTGTCTGTTGTCTGCTCTCTCTTCTCTCTCTTTTTCTAACTCTCTGCCCTTGCTGTCATTGGCTTCTGAAAGTTGGGAAATTTATCAGCTTTCCCTTAACAGTTGTTAAGTTTGTTTTTGAAGACTTGTCTGTTCAGATTATTTGTGATAATTTTTTTGATAATCCTCCCTCTACCCTTTCTCTTTTTAGCCGGTGGTTGGGTTTTTTCCACTCTCCCTCGGTCTTCTGTCCCTCTGTCCTTGTTTCTTGTTTTTGTTTTCTCTCTCTCTCCTCTCTCTCTGTCACTCTCTCTTTTTTCTTCACTCTCTCTCTTTCTCTCTCTCTTTTCTCTCTCTCTCACTCTCTTCTCTCTTTTTTTTCTCTCTCTCTCTCTTCTCCACTCTCTTCTTTCTCTCTCTCTTTTTTCTCTCTCTCTCTCTCTGGGACTTGTTTCTCTTTCTCGCTCTCTTCTCTTGTCACTCTGTTTTTTCTTTCTCTCTCCCCTCTCTTTCTCTCTCGCTCTTTCTCTCTCTCTCTCTATTCTCTTTCTCTATCTCTCTTTCTCTTGCTCTCTTTCTCTCTCTCTCTTTTCTCTCTTCTCTTATGCTCTCTTTCTCTCACTCCTCTCTCTCTCTTCTCTTTTCTCTGTCTCTCTGTATTCAACCATGTATCTTTTCCTTGAGCTTGTACTTGTTGCAGCAACAATATGTTCATGTGTATAGAACAGCATCAGGAATTTGAAAAAAATTGCTTTTACCGTTGAGAAAAAAAGAATCATTGTCATTGTCATTCGTCTTCTGTCTCTCTGTCTCTCTGTCCTCTGTTTCTCTCTCTCTCACTCTCTCTCGTCTCTTTCTCTCTCTCTCTCTTCTCTCTGTCACTCTCTTTTCTTTTCTCGCTCTCTCTATCTCTCTCTGTCACTCTGTTTCTCTTCTCTCTCTTTTCTCTCTCGCTCTCTCTCTTCTCTCTTGTCTCTACTCTTTTCTCTTCTCTCTTCTTTCTCTCTCTCTCTCTCTTTCTCTCTCTTTCTCTCACTCTCTCTCTCTCTCTCTCTCACATTCTTTCTTTCGCTCTTTGTTTGATTTTCTTGTTTCTTGTAATTTTAAAGGATATGATTTGATGTATTCATTTCTGTTGTATCGTGGTTCATATCGTCCACCCTAAGTAAGAATTGATGTATGTTTGATTTACAAATGTCCGCTCTGTTACATAAGTTTTTGCCAAAGGCCTTAGGGCCTCTTCTGAGACGAGGCGATAAACATGTCACAATAATGATAATGATACATCAACACCAGCTTTAAAACTTATTGATATCAATATGATAAATGATAATAATATACCTAGTAATGATGATGTGATAATTATGATGATGATCTTGATGATGAAATAATATATAATAATAATAATAATGATAATAATAATAATAATATTAATAATAATAATATAATAATATAATAAGAATGATGATGTGATGATGTTAATGATGATGATGATAATGATAATGATGATGTTAATGAAGATGATGATGATGGATGATGTGATAATAATAATTATGTAATAACGATAATAAACAAGTAATAAAATATAACATAACAACACTAATAACACATATGATAACAGTGATAAATTGTAACATGAATTTTATTATTATTATTATAATTATTATTAATATTATTACATTACATCATACTCATTATTTTGTTATTATTTATTTTTATTATTTGTTATTATTATTATTATTATCATTAGTAATAGTTGTGGAAATGTTATTGTTTTCATTTAACATTATAAACCAATGGCACATCCTTGTTATTACCAATATTTTCTTGTTTTACTTTTATCATTATTATTTGTTACCTGTGATATAGCAGAGCAGCCAAACAGCAGTTAGTAGTAGTAGTAATAGCAAGCAGTTAGCATGTAGTAGTAGAAGTAGTAGTAGTAGTATTAGTAATCTTATGGTTGACAACGTTCATATTTTAACAATTCTATTGCGATATTCTCCATAAATATTTCTGTGTATAACAACTAACATGAATGTCAGTTTCAGCTTCAGTTTTTCAAGACGTCTCCGCGCTCGAATGAATTCTATATGCACTAACGTTACAGGTGTCTTGTGTTCATGTGACCATGGTACATGCCTTAGGCCTGCAAATAATCAAATGAGTGGCCAGGTCATGAGCCCTTCATAGTCTATGTTCCTAGTCTTATAATATGTTAAACTGGTAATTGTATCAGCTCTATCGCTTTAGAACATCCTGGTTACGTTTACTTGGATTGTGTATCTGTGTATCTTATCTTCAGAAAAGGAACATTATTTGTAAAGTAAATAAATAAGTTATGTTAAGGTTTGAATCCACAAAACCACAAAGTCACAAGTAGATATTCTTTTTAATCTCCATTTCACATTTAGAAAGATCCTCCTCACCACACCCACTGCAGTCATTGCACAAAAGGCATCAGCGTCTATAACTAGGTGGATGACAATATTTTCTCAGCCATAGGGCCCGCCAAGTCTGTCAGTAGGCACGTGTATGTGTATGCCCACAGTTGACTAAATACTTGACTAAGTGTCCGCATTACAGCTTTTTACAGTACAACCAACATTCAAATGTTTCTTTGTCAACAAATATGTTTTGATTGTATCACCAAATGGAGTGTTTTATGGCAGAAATTTCACATATATCTGGAAGATAGGTTATTCTCGGTTGTGGTTGTGATGGGATTTTGTTTCTCCATAGAAAACGTCCTCAGTTGTAGATTTCTCATGGGTTATGAAAAGGCAGAAGCGCAGGAGTCGAACATGCAATCGTGTGTTTGATGATGCAATGTCATTTTCAAAAACTTAATTTTATGTTATTCTTTAACAGAAAATAGTCAAACACTATTAGCAAAGCGAAATAATTGTGTAAACAGACTTAGTTCAACTTATTGGTAAGGCATCCGCATCTCGTTTACATGATCCACATATGTGCATGAAATGTCATCAAGACCAAAGCGTAAAACACAAGAAGAAACATTTTGTGGTAGGCATTGAACAGAAATTCATAGCATTATTAATCATCATGTGCCTTGCTGATGGCGTTGGCGATCATAGCTCTCCTTACGAATCTATCCTTGCCGCTGCATAAAATACCATCTTCATCTCTATGTCTTCAGCCCACTCTGCAAGTCGTTCCTGTATTTCTCCGTGGGTCTAACTAATGCTCTCGTTCCTCCGGCTTTCAGTCGTGGACAGGTGCTCTAATTTGTTTTTGCCCAATAAAATGGATGTAAATGTTGCTTGTCTGTTTTAATCTTCTTTGTTAATGTTCTTCTTGTGTCTGCCTCCTTCAAGACTGTCTCATTTGTTGTCTTTGCTGTCTTGGAACATGTCAATCTTTCTTTCTTAGAAACCCGCATTCAGCTGCCTCAATTTTATCTGACTTTGCGTGTGAATGTCCACGCCTCACAACCGTGCTACTAGTATTGGTCTATGTAAACACACGATTAAACTTTCTTTTGATGATAGTGAGATTCCTTTGTTGGTAAGGAATGCTTTTCATCTATTGAAATTGCTGTTTTGCTTGGCCATAGCTGCTGGAAATTTCCTAATTTGCGGACTGCCGTTCTGGTGGAGATGATGTTCCACAGATATATTTAGAATTTGATAGATTGATACATGTAATTTGAAGATTAGATTGATAGATAGATGATAGCTATATAGATAGGATAGATAGATAGATAGCTATTTAGATAGAAGATTAGATAGATAGATAGATAGATAGGTAGATAGATAGATTGATACAAACTTAGACAGATAGATAAGATAGATAGACAGATAGATAGATAGATAGATAGATTAATAGATAGAAAGATAAAGATAGATAGATAGTTAGATAGACAGACAGATAGAAAAGACAGATAAGTATAGACTAGTTAAATAGATAGATAGTAGATTGTTAGATAGATAGATAGATGGATGGATATCGTTATATATATAGATATAGATTTTTATTAGATTATTGATATAGATATAGATGGAGTTGTAGATGTTAGATATTAGATATTGAACATAGTTGTAGATATTGTTGTAGAGTATGATATAGGCTATAGATATAGATGTTAGATATAGGTATAGATATAGTTATAGATATTTGATGTAGAGTTAGATATGGATATAGATATAGAAATAGATTTGATTTAGATATAGATTTATTCATCTACACGTCTCAATGTTGTGGCATTTCACGTAATGTAAATTATTGATTACATCTAACTTCATATGTAACAAGATGTAGAGATGGCAGCAACGTCAATTCTCTCGCTCCAGGGCTTTCTACCTTGTTGCATTCAATTCTTTCTCTACATTTCATAAAAGTTGGTAAAAATGGAGACATAAAGAAGTAAAATCGAACCCAGATGATGCATCGCTTTGCACAATCTCCAATAGTCAAAGATGATTTCACAAGCAGCCAAAATCCTTAATAGGATTGCAAGTGAAAGCATCAGAAAGAATTCCAGGCAGGTTCCGGCAATTTACCGCTCCCTCCTCCCCTCCCACCCCCCCCCCCCCCCCCGGCCACCACACACTCTCTCTCCCCAGCTACAAAAGGAGAAGAATGTAAAGGTCACGCCCCGTTTTTTTCCTTGCCTCAAGCGCTAAGAGTGGCTATTTCCAACTTCACCGACACACACAGTCATGCGGGTGTCAACAGATGTCTGATCATGTAAAATGTGGGTGGAAGCATTATCAAAAGCGGTTTTTTCTTCTTATGTGTACATGATTTGTTTTGTCAAGACACACGATCAAGATGTCTTTTGAGCACAGGACGAGGGGCTGCATATCAGATACTCTGGACTGTTTCAGGGCACACGACCAAGGTAACCCCCTTGTTTTTTTTGTTTATTGTTTTTGTGTGTGGTGTGTGCGGTTGTGTGTGTGTGTGTGTATGTGTGTGTGTGTGTGTGTGTGTGTGTGTGTGTGTGTCGGATGTGTGTGTGTTTGGGGTGTGTGTGTGATGTTGTGATTTTTTTTAGCATCTTCAATGATGTTGGTGTTTTCAATAGATTTTATTCAAATCAACAAAGCCCAAATACACACTGGAAGAGTTGATTTGACTTAAATAGGCATTTCTTCAAATCTTTTCAAAATCAACAAAGTCAATTCACTCATGATATGATTGTCTTAAATAGATAGTTATCAAATCAATTAAGACAAAATTACACAAGGACACGGACATACCTTAAATAGATTTCTATTCAAATCAACAAAGTCAAAATGAACACAGGATGTGATTGTTTTAATTACGATCATCATCATCATCATTAGGTGCATTGCCGCCAACATGGCGTTGATTGATCATAAAACCTCATCTGTATCTCATCTCTTGTTGCCCAAAGCAATCCCTCCACCTTCCCGTCCCCTGCCATTTAAATAGATATTCTATTCAAATCAACAAAATCAAAATGCACACAGGATGTGATGTTTTAAATAGTATGTATATTAAAATCAACTAAGTCATTATAAAGAATAAAAAAATACACAGGATTTGATTGGCTTAAATACAATCTCTTCGTGACAGGCTTGGACAGGACACCTGTCAATCCATTGCCACCTGACCTTCCTTCTCTGGCACACCTTCTCACTACTTTTACCCCAGTTCTCAAGAAGAATTTTCAACCATCAGACTCAATGTCGATCAAACATGCGAACTGGATCCTCTTCCAGGTTCTCTTACTCCGATTGTCTCCCCCCCCCTACTCTCATCCATTCATCACTGACATCATCACTCCTTCTTTTCCAAACTGGTACATGTCCCAGATTCTTTCACAGTCTTGCTATTGTTCCCTCTCCTCACGACCACAATTTAGACCCAAATGGAACTGAAAAATTACAGGACTATCTCTAATCTCTCTTTCTTGTCAAAACTCCTTGAAAAAGTTCGTCCTCAACCAGCTGAACTTCACCTGTCTGCAACATATCTCCTCAATCCTTTCAGTCAGCCTACGCCAGTGCCATGACTGAAACTGCCACTAAACTTTCTCAACAATCTACTCCTTGGCAAATGATATGGTCAAAGTGTTCTCCCTCACGACTCCTTTGATCTGTCTGCAGCTTTCGATAACCATTGACCTATGGTATTTCCTTCTTAGACTTCATCATTCTTTTGGCATATCTGACATTGCTCTCTCCTTTTTCACTTAGTATTTATCAAACAGAAAACAAAAAACTGTTCTCATCATTGGCACATACTCTCAACCTGCATACCTGACCTGTGGTGTTCACATGGATCTCCTTGGCCTGTTCTTTTCACTCTTTATACCTCCTCCTGTCCACCATCTATCAACTCCCACTCTAATAAAACACCACTCTATGCTGATGACCACCCAACTTCAAGACAGGTGACTCACATGTAATTTACAGCGACTGATGACTCGCACCACGAGTGTTACTCGGTCATGAAGAACTGGATGAACACCACAATAGACTTCAGCTTATATGACAACAAGACAGAAAGCTATCCTCATTGGCACCCGTCAGAAGAACTTTCCCAGCTGCTCCTCATTTCTTCCCCCATTATTGTAACTCATCAGTACCAATTTACTGATTCAGCTAAAAAACCTTGGTGTCTGCATTGACTCGACACCTGGTCCTTATGAAATTTGTTTCTCAAACTGCAGATCTTGCTTCTATCATCTCCATCGTATAAGATGATCCAGGAAGTATCTCTCTGTGGAAAACAACATGCTCAACTCGTTTCCTCGTCCTTCATAATGTCTCGCATTGACTATTGCAATTCACTCCTGTCGGGTCTTCCTGCCTCCACCTTTCACATCCTACAGCGGCATTCAAAACAATGCTGTTCGCCGTGTACTCTAAAAAGAAAAAAGCTGCCACATTATATCTCTCTGGCACAACTTCACTGGCTCCTGTAACAAATGCGCATACAGTACAAACTTGACACCATGTGCTACAAAAGGCCTCAATAAACGCAGCCCCCCCGAATTACCTGTCAAGCCTACTTGGAATCTATGTTTCCCTCACGTACCCTCCGCTCTGCCTCCGATCCTCTGACTTTTCGTTACCACGCACTAAGGCTCAATAACTATGGTCCACGAGCCTTCTGTTTTGGTCACTCTCTGGAACAATAATTCCTGCTCTTCAGTCCGTCAGCAACCCTACTTTTGCCTCCTTCAAGTCGCTCTCAAAAACTCACCTTTTCTCTCTGCACTAAAATCTTACCTCACTAAACCCTCTGCAGCCTGTCTGCCGCTCGGTGGGGAATCACTTTGTTTTTAATTTATTAATTGTATATGATGGCTCTCTGTGGTTTTAATTGGTTTTATTCTTTGCTTTTATTGCTTTTATTCTTTTATCCCATTTGTGGCCATGCATGCTGTGTGTGTGTGTGTGTCGGTGTAATGTGTGGGTGTTGTGTGTGTGTGAGTGTGTGTGTGGCTGATGTGTGTGTGTGGGTGTGTGTGTGCGTGCGTGCCGTGGCCGTGCGTTGTGTGCGTGTGTGTCTTTTTTCGGCGTTGTTTTGATTTTGTCGAGATTTGCGCTATATTAATATTGTAATTATTCGTATGCATGTGCGTTCGTATGTATGTCTTGATGTATGTATGTTTACGCTTTAGATTTAACTGTATGTATGTTATGTTTGCATGTATAGCTCAGCTGTAGAGTTATGTACTAGTAAAGTATGTAAGCATGTATGTGATGCATGTATACGCTATATGTATGTAGGTATGTAATGCATGAATACTCTCAGCGCTTTGATTTGATTTTGTCTAGATGTGCGCTATATAAATAAAATATATTATTATTATTATTATTATTATTATATGTATTCAAATCAAACAAGGTCAAATGCACACAGGATGTGGTTGCTTTGGAAATAGATATTTAGTCCAATCCAACTAATCGTGGCAATTGCACACATGTGTGATTGTTTCAAAAGATATTTGTTCAAATCAACAAAATCAAAATAAGGATGATGTGGTTGTCTTAAATAGATTATTCATTCAAGTTCAACAAAGTCTAAAATACTCACAGGAAATCGAATTGTCTTAGGATAGATATTTATTCTAATCTACATAACCATCGATACATACAGGATTTGATAAACATGAAAGATATTTATCAAATCCTACAAAGGTAATAGGCACACAGGATTCATTGTCTCATTAATTATTTATTCAACATCAACAAAGGTAAGATGCTCACAGAATGCAAATGGCTTTAATAGATGTTTACCTCAAATCAACCAAGTCTAGATAAAACACATCCGTTTTTATTCAGGACATAAGGGATTCTTTTTTAGACTCCTGTCTGTTCATTCAGACACATCAATGAGTAAACAGCTCAGGTTATTATATCAACGCGTGATGATTACACTTAGACACTGCAATATGGCAATATGACAGACTGTAATAAAGACTTTATATAAACATGTACGTAATCGTGATGTGATGTGAAGTGTTTCGAAAATTTTTATACTGTTCAGCTGTCTGGATGTCTTGCAGAGAGTTGTAGGGGGGATGTGAAAGACTTTGTCTGATTGTGTTTACAAATATTAATATCATACCGAGAGAAGATTGGACACAGCTTATTAGACCTAATTGACTGGCATTTTTTTTTTGTTGAGAAAGGAATAAAACAGAATGTTCATATACACCGATAAGTCTACGTTTGATTTTGTGTTTTTTTTTTTTTGTTTTGTTTTGTTTTTGTTTGTTTGTTTCTTTCTTCTTTCTTTCTTTTTTTTTCTGCAAAACCTTTAAGCCAAATTTTGCTGTATTAAGTATAGCCTTATTTGCTCCAATGCGGTATAGGAATTTTATATTAAGTGTTACATTTTGTAAATAATCTCTCTCTTCTCTCTCTCTCTCTCTCTTCCTTCTCTCCTCTCTCTCCACACCACACAACATAAAACACACACACACACACACCACACACACACACACACACACACACACTCACAAATATAGTATGTATATATATATATATAAATATATATATTATATATATATATATAATATTGTGTACATATTATAATGGATATTCGTATATTAAAATATATTAGCATACATAATGTTATTATATTTAATATTTATACAGCCTTATACATGGCATAATATATACATAAATACATTATATGTATAATATATATATATTCATATAAATACATACATACATACATAAAATACATTACATACATAATACATACATACACACATACATAGACAGACAGACAGACAGATAGATAGATAGAAGATAGATAGAAAGATAGATAGATAGATAGATTGAGAGAGAAGAGACAGTAAGACAGACAGAAGATAGAATAGAGGAGAGACAGACAGGAACAGAAAGATAGATTAGATATGGATAGATAGAGAGAGAAAGAGATAGATAGATAGATAGATAGATAGATAGATAGAAAGACACAGATAGGATAGATAGATAGATAGTTAGAATTGATAGATATATAGATAGAAGATAGATAGATAGTTAGATGATAGGATAGATAGATAGATAGATAGAATAGATAGATAGATTTTATGCAGCTGGGATCCAGATATATGATCGATTTCTTCATCTAGAACGCAACTGAAATCAGACATATCATAAATACAATCAGTGTGGGTTCAATAATGCAGCCATATTCCTGTGTGGTGTTAAAGACCATCTTTGGGAAATCATAGAGAACTATTCGGTTGCAAAAATTCAATAGAGGAAGCGGTGGATGGCAAATTCACATGAAAAAATGTTGGTCAAACCTCAACGCTGTCTAACCTAATTTGTGTTTTGCCAGGGACACAAATAGGAAGGATCATGTCTCCTGCTTCATCTCACGAGTTCCTCCCCTCCTGATGACCCACATATGACGAGGAGGGTTAGAGTCCATTATCATCATCATCATCATCATCATCATCATCTTTATCATCTCGGTCATGTATCCTGCGAATGGAGTTGGCTGAGCTTGGCCTCCATTCGAATCTATTCCCTTGTCGCTGCAAGTACATCTTCTTCTGTCTCTGTCTCTGTCTCTGTCTATCTGTCTACCTCTATTCTCACTTTCTTCTTTCCTCTCTCTCTCTCTCTCTCTTTCTTCTCTCTCTCTCTCTCTCTCTCTCTCTCTCTCTCTCTCTCTCTCTCTCTCTCTGAATTATGGGGTTAGATAAAGCTGCTGTCACTGTGAATCAGTTCAACACATTTGCCTTAAAGAATTTTTGGGGAGTGGATATGCGTTACTCATAATGATTTTGTGTATGGAGAGACAAACAGATATCCAATATATGGTAAAACTCTGCCGTTAGATGTATCCAATTACTGGTTTATATTAATACGATGGAAATTTATAGAATACCTCGCAAAGCGTATAATATTGCTGTGTGAATTAGATGGCCAAAGGTTAAAAACACAACTGGGTGTCGAATGTACGTGCTTGTTTTGTTTGAAATATGGATATTGTGTTGTATGGATTAATCAGGTGTTGGCAATTTAAATAAAATTCATACGGGAGTTTCGTCAGCGCTGATTGACTGTGGATGCAGAACTGAGAATGGAACGATCACGTTCAAAGCTAGTGACAAGATTTAATATTTTACAGGAACTTTTGTAAATACTCGTGAAGTGAAAATCATATATAACATTGAATATGAACAGACATTTTAAATATGTGACAGCAGATTTAGATTTGGCATTCAGAAATTAATGCCCATTTTATTTTGATATTAGATCTCACTGTTGAGAGTGATTTATTGTGTCCATTATGTAAAAATTTCAAAAGAAGATGAAGTGACTTTTTGCTTTAGCTGTCCAGCACTACAAAATATTCGAGAGAAATTGTTTCGACCTAAATCCATAGGCGACCTTCCTTATTAAAATGACTTTATTGCTGTCATAAAGCGTCTGATGCCTGTTGTATATAATCTATCTTGTTTTTGTAAATAAAGCATTTAAGTTTAGAGAAAAGCAAACCGTCATGATGCAGTACAAACTTACGCTGCCCCGTTTTGATTTTTGTCAGTGAAACATGTTGCATATATATGTGTAAAATTGTTTCATGGGATTTCTTTTTTTCCATTAGCTATTTACACATTTAGAGAACGGACATTTTGTTATTGTATAATTAAATTCACTGAAATGACTAGTGGTAATAGTGATTGTTGGACAACGACATGACTTAGAGATCTTTAACCTGCATATTTGATGATCTCCTGTGCACGTACACACGGAAGTAGATTAGGCCCTAACAGGTCAGCACACATATTGACCTGGGTGTTTGGGGGAAAAAACTCCACCCTTTTCCGCTTGGCGAGAGATCTCCAAAGAGGATCGAACCTCAGACCTTTTGGATAAAAGCCTGATGCCTTACCCACTTAACTACCTCGCCCCTCTGGTACACAAATAACACGAACGTAAGAGCAGCAAATAAAGGAGAAAGTAAATCCACACGACAGATGAAGATATCCATTACCCATTGGGTTCTGTCAGATTGCTGTGCCAAATGAACGGCTCTGACACTCACTACAAATATTTGCAGTTTCTCCCTTAAAAGCTTTCCATTGAAGCAGGGACATTTACATCGATCAAAAGGGGACACTTATAAAACTGTGGAATGTGAAATAGCATATTTGGGTGTTACCTGGCAAAAGGATGTATATGCCTCCTGTATTCCTTGTTCTGATATACCATTTACGAAGGTAACCGTCCACTTATGTTGTCAAATGAAGTGGCAAATATTTTTTTAAGAAAAAATGAAAACCAAACACACACACAAGTATACGTACGCAAATTTACACATGCATACACGCGTGCGTGCACAGACAGACAGAGAGACAGATAGATACACACACACACACACACACACACACACACACACACACACACACACATATTTAACACACATACACAAACACACATTCACACACATACACACACGTACACACATATAAAGACATTCTCACACATACACACACACAACCACACACACGCATGTGCACACACACACACACACACACACACACATACATACATACACACACTCACACACACACACACACACACACACACACACACACACACACACACACACAACGCACACACAGACATACACACACGCGCGCGCACGCAGCGTGTGCACATGCACTCGCGCACGCACATACACACACACACTGGTTTAATGCTTCAATGTTTAAAATATCCTTAAACCCCCGGGTGTGTCATGGAGAATAACAGTAAACAAACGAAAACTGAACGGAATCAACACCTAAAATGAAGCCGAAAGTTATATTAGTCCAACAGAAAAAAAAGAGTAAATTAAAAATTATCTTACAATAGGATGCTCTGGTCTTCAGAATGTAACTATACAATCTTAGAAATTTGATATCTTTAGCTAATTCTATTTGATTTTTTCCTTCCAGAAATGTAATGATCGATTTTTTTTCTTCCAGTAATGACATTACACAAAGTGAGCATTGATTAACTAACACACATGGTTTTTTTTTTCCTTCCAGTAAAAACGTTACACAAAGGGATCATTTATTAACTGACAAACATATTTGTGCAATAAAGTTAAATCGGTCATCATGGAAATTAGAATATTCGAAAGTACATGTAAAATGAAACTCATCGCCTTAGGCAATGTCATCACAAAGTTTACTTCTGCTTTGTGTGTCTATTCCTTTGCGTCTGTCTAATTTAGTCTTAAGCTTATGACCGCTACATCATCACTTATCATCATCACCATGTGCCCTGCCGTATGGCGTTGGCGATCATGGCTCTCCATACGCATGTATCCCTTGTCGCCGCAAGCACATCTTCCACCCTCTCTGTCCTCAGCCACCCTGCAGGTCCATCCAATATTTTCTCCCTGGGTCTACCTGGTGCTCTCTTTCCCTCCCATTTTCC